>SNQJ01S0033648.1:120037-132899 GCA_010110895.2 Picea sitchensis | reverse complement strand
TTCAAACATCCATGTATCGGTTTTCAGAAAGGTTGTGTGCTTTTCCAATGCACTTGAGTTGCATTTGAAATGGCAAACCCTTATTTCTTGCAAAGGAGGCATAAGTGAGGTTTGATGGTAAGATTCAACTTTCTTCAGGGTGTTTGAATGTTTTATTATTTCATATGGTGATAATAGAACACTTCCAAACCTTCATTAATACTCCAAATTTGATCAAGAGATGTTGAGATAAATAATGCATGCTACAAGGAGTTTGCAGCGCATAGCTGTATTTTCCTATGTAACGCGTTGCAAACTCTCATGTGTGTTGGCATTTAAGAGTTTGAGTCAAACCAAACTATATTTTAAGAATTTGATGGGTTTTTTTGTGGTACAACTATGAAGTATGATGAAATAAGATCCTCTTCTCCTTCAAGACATGTAAACACATTATGTAAACCTTATGGAGTTGCAATAAAGAGACAAAGTTTTGGTAGCTTGGCATTCACCAAGTATTCACGAGATTTTGCCAAGATGAATACGTTTTTGTGCTTATGAATAATACATGAATACAATACAATCACTTAGGTTGAAATACATATGATACATCTATCTGTGAGAATAGAAGACAAAAAATGCCTTGATGACAATGGAGACCAAGTGTTTAAAATAAATCCTAGTTTCATTAGGGATTATGTTTACTTCATCAAAATGACTTGGAGGAGGGTTTCTTAAGTTGGAGTATCTTTATAATGAATTATAATACATTGTATAGTCATTTTTCAACCTTCAGAACCATTCCAATGCATTGGATTTACCCAAAAACATCAAATTGAAAAAACATAAGAGTTGGTAGAGCAAAGCCTATTTTTGCAGTGTAATGCGCTACCAACTTCCTGTAGATTGAAGATTTCACAAATTTTGGTCAAAAAGTCCAAATTCGACTTGGATGGAGAATTTTTAGGGGAATATGATGAATATTCCTCAAATAACTCATCAAATTTCATCCATGGGTGCAGGTGGCACTTCATTTCACCAATGGAAACATTTTAGGGATCAATTCCTAGAATGTAGGAATATGACTAGATTTTGGAAATATGAAGTTTCCTATTTTAGTCACTTTCTTTAGAGATAGATTCTGATGATATGGAAAGGTAGTTTTGGAATTTGAGAGAATTTTTTCACAAGAACGAGCTCCTCTTTAAAAACCTCTCTCATGTTTCCATAATCTGTTTTTATTTGGGAGATATAGGTCAATCTTTGAGCAACATATTTCCAGAAATTTTATACTCTGTTTTTTCTAGCCACCTCACAAATTTGAATTTGAGTTGAGTATCTAAAGATAGGTGAAGTGGTTATGAGATCCATCTATTTTGGATCTAGATAAGCTTGTAATATTTCTATATAAAGGACCAAATAGAGGAGCAAAAGGGAGCTCAGTCTTTGAGACTGAAAGGGTTCGAAATTGGAGACTCTGATATACTCTTTTTTGTATAGGACCTCTTTGAAATACATTTTGGAATATAAGCACTTCTCTCTGTATTTGTTCAGATTTATTTTCACATATATCTTTCTGTACTTGTGAATGAATCATGTTCATTTCTCTTTGTTTATACAGTGATTGATAAAGTCATTTGTCATTGCATTGATAGATAAGATCACAATTGTTTTTTCCTTGTTATAATCAACCTTTCATATGTATTTTTAATGTATATGAGCCCGCTGGTATGATACACATTCTTCATCCATATCAGTCTTTTAAACCATCTGATCAGTACTGTCGAGGGACCTATTTGTCTAGATGTATTCAAGTGTGTCTAGAGTGAGGAAGTTATTGAATGAGTTATTCATTTTCTAATCCATTTTCATACATTTCATTGAGAATTTGATTAAGTTACCAAGCTCACTCGACCTACAACCTAGAGTGACTCTTGGAGTGATAACCAATTGGCGCCGTTGTCAGGGTGAGGAGTTTGAAACAAGCTTCTCTGGGATATGACATAGTCCCAAATTTTGATGATAAACAAAGGTTGGGCATCATATTGGTTTTAATCTTCTATCTGGAAACTCCATGAAGGACGAATTTAGTGGGACTCCACAATCTTTAAATGTTGAAGGCATTTCCTGCTCTTTTGGCTCAGAGGTTTTCACCTCACAATTTTTTTGCAGTTCCTAGTTTCCCACATCCAATACCTCATTTGACATAATGGGGAGAGTTTTTGCCTATCTTCAAAGAGAGGAAAGAAGACAATCTTGCAGAACACCTCATCAAGTTCCATGAGTGCATGGATCTACTAGATGTACATCATGAGGATGTTCACATGAAGATGTTCATGCATTCATTGGATGGTGATGCGCATAAGTGGTATTTCTCTTTACCTCCTTCCAACATTTCATCCTCGAAGTATTTCCATAGAATATTCAATGAGCATTGAAAAAGGTACTTTTCAGATGAGTTTTTATTTGACAATTGTTGTGAGGAATATGAATTGCATGATGAGATTGAAGTTATAGATAGAGAAGAATTTATCCCTCACAATCTGTAACAACTCTCTAATGATCTTCAAGGTGTTGTGTTTTTACATAAACATGAAGTAGAAATGGATAGTGAAGAAGCTAAAGGTTCTCCTACTATCATTATTTCTGATTTTTACAAATCTGAAGATTTAGTTTCTTTAGATACAAAACACAATGATCAGTTGTATTTTGGTCAAATGCAAATGGAAATCAATAAGGGCAGCCCTCAATTTTTAGATTTGCAGACAAATGGAAATTGGAGAGACCATGAGGAACTGTATTTGCAAAGATAATCTATTTTCAATATGGAACAACAACAAGACTGTAAGTATGAGTCATATTTGACACAACATTTGACAATTTGTTCAGATCTTGCTATGAATAAGGATATAGATCATATTGGTGTTCATATTTTAAGTCATTTTGAGCAAGAATTAGAGGATGATTTCCTAAGTAAATCCATAATTAAATCTGATCACAATCAGAGTTCTCTAAATTATGTTATGCAATCATCATATGAACATTTTGGTCAAAAGGAAATTGTCATTTGTGATGATCAAAAGTTTTTCTTGAAAGATCAAGGAGGCTATCTATTTTCAAGTAAAGGGGAAGACATACATGAGCAGTCAAAGTTTTTGAATCATTATGAGTGTGAGTTCGGTTTTGAATATCCAGTGGCAGCCTTACTAGAGTCTTATCTTTCAGACTCTTTTCAGTTTTCAGATTTTATCATGTCACTTGCATTTGACAATGAGTGTGATCTTCTGAAGGAGTTTTTATGGTCACTATTATGATTTTATTGTTATCTTCTAATCAATGGAATAAAAAGAAGCCTTTCATTCATGAGTTTACTTGTATGGTTACATTGGAAACATGACTTTACTCGAACCAATAGTAACACAATTGATTAATATAAGAATGTACATGAATAAGCTCAGTAGTTAAGCATTTGTTTTCAGTTTTCAGTTGGTTTGCAGTATGAAGGTTTTCATTTTTAAATGAATAAGAAAAGTTTTTTTCAGTGTATCAGGGTATGACTGAAGGGAATATCAAATCTTGAAGGTTTGCATGGGATTGGTTGCACATACCATATGACTCCATAGCCCAATGGATAAGGCGACTGGAACTACTAGGTTCTTGGAAACCGCACAAAGTTTCCATCCCAGTTGGAGCCAAATGTTATCTCCTAGAAAGCCAGTCTCTCAAGTCAGTCTTTTCACCAAAGTTTGGTCATGTCAGTTGTATTGGAAGGGTGACTAGTAGTCTTCAAGGTTCACTTAGCCAATATTCTCATATTGAAAAGTGTCTTAGTTTGAGTTATATTAAGCCTAGGAGTGGGTCCTACATCCAAGAAGAGTCAATATTCCCCTCATTTTTCATATTTAATCATTATGATATCTTTTCTAAATAAAATATCCTCACCTCACAAGTTTGTAGTGCAAAATTCCTTTTTTACACTATCTGCTCTACAAACTATTTTGTTTTCCACATGGACGAGTTTTGGTCAAAGATGATTTATTCTTAAGATTTTTGGGTGATGATTGATGGTATCGTTTGATGGTCATGCTATTACATACATTTTGAAATCAAATTATCAACTTACATGGCTTAATGATGTACCTATTATATCATGATCTTCTTATTAGCTAGAATTTTGCTCTCGGATTTCTGAACAAGCATTTTTGCTTCCTTCCTCATCACAACTGATAATTTTGGTTCCAGCAGTATAAAATCATGTATTTGGAGTGTCCTTATGAAGGTAAATGTTAAAACTCCTTTCATAAGTGTCTATTGGTATATGAGAATCCTAGCAAGCCATTAATTCACAATAATCTACATACCCTGCATATTCTGTTTTGTTACAAAGAGTTTTGATTGGTTAGGAAGTCAATGGTAAGTATGGCTATGTTAGAGGTGTTTCATAAGATTTTCAACAAGTTCCTAAAACATCAGACATCCATGTATCATTTTTCAGAAAGGTTGTGTGCTTTTCCAATGCAGTTGAGCTGCATTTGAAATGACAAACCCTTATTTCTTGCAAAGGAGGTATAAGTGAGGTTTGATGGTAAGATTCAACTTTCTTCAGGGTGTTTGAATGTTTTATTATGTCATATGGTGCTCATATAACACTTACCAACCTTCATTAATCCACCAAAGTTGATCAAGAGATGTTGAGCTAAAGAATGCATGCTACAGGGAGCTTGCAACGCATAACTGTATTTTACCGTGTAACACGCTGCAAACTCTCCTATGTGTTGGAATTTAAGAGTTTGAGTCAAACCAGACTATCTTTTAAGCATTCTATGGGATTGTTGGTGGTCTATATGTCAATTATGATGACATAGTATCCTCTTCTCCTTCTAGACATGTAAATACATCATGTAAATCTGATGGAGTTGCAAGAAAGAGACAAATTTTTGGTAGCTTGGCATTCACCAAGTATTCACGAGATTTTGCTAAGATGAATAAGTTTCTGTTCTTGTGAATAATACATGCATACAATAAAATCACTCAGGTTGAAATACATATGATACATCTATCTGTGAGCATAGAAGAAAAAAAATGCCTTGATGACAATGGAGACCAAGTGTTTAAAATAAATCCTAGTTTCATTAGGGATTATGTTTATTTCATCAAAATGACTTGGAGGAGGGTTTGTTCAGTTGGAAAAACTTTATCATGAATTATAATACATTGTCTAATCCTTTTTCAACCTTCATAACCATTCCAAAGCATTGGATTTACCCAAAATGTAACGTTCCCCAACAACAACACCACCGCTAGGCAACGCTACCCAAACACCTTGTCTTCCACATACTAGCTTTGATATCAATTTGTGGCATCCCTGACCACCAACAGGCCGGGAAATGCCACTGCGGAACACACACACACACACACACACACACATAAATGAATTTAAAAAAAAATAACACAAAATTACTGTTACCATAGAGACTCAAATGGAATTGATAGTAATTCCTACATGCAACGAAATACATGATAGCATCTCAAGAATCACATGCATGCACAACATACATAATTAAGCATGGAAATGATACTTATCTTTTAACTGGAGTAAAACCACCAACGACGTGCAGACCTTCCAAAAACCTCCCAGACTTTGACCATATTGCTCATCACTCTTAGTAGTAGGTCACCTCGAGATGGGACTAAAATCCACCAGGCAAGGGATTCCTAGGCTAGGAAAGGTCAATAGGAAAGTCACACAGTTTAAGAGGAAGGATTCTCTCCCAAGAGCCACTTATGCTCACTTCTCACAGAATCTCATTCCCCACATGCTTGTCCCACCCCAGGAGTATACACCTTCACTATCACACAGTCCATTGACTGCTCCACCTCCCTTACCTTGGGCTTCACCAATAGGACAAACCGGAATTCTCAGAGTTTTGTAGTAGATACGGGACTCCCTCCAGGAGAAATCACCTCCTCAGCACTCTCTCTCACCTGTAGAGAGTTGCTCACAGGATTGACAACCTGCTTCTTCAATCCACAACTACCTCTCTCACCTGGAGAGAGCGTTGCTCACAGGCCTGACAACCTGCTTCTTTGACCACTTCAACTGAGTTCCAACCAAGTGAGGGAAACCTCAACAACATCAGCACTTAGTTGACACAAGGGTGACATCAGCAACAAAACATTGGCATGGGAACCAAAAACGACAACAGGTAAACGCTAAGACATAGAATGACTTAGGTGATTACCAAGGCGTCGGGTTCCACAGGAGACACATATCAACCCACAGGTTACTGGTTTCAGGATGCATGAAAATAAAATGCAGAGGTCGATGATGGAGGCCAAACGAGTTCAAACGGAGGATGGAATAATGGGAAGCGAACCGCCCCAATGAACTAACCCTCCAGCTTTAACTTCATGTGCCCAAGTTGACACCTGTCTTCCTGGAGCTGCATGCACTCCAGTTTTCATTCGTTTCACCTTTCCCCTGAAACTTAGGATAAAAACATATCCTTTTTAAACAACCTTTGGAATAATAATAATAAATTATTATTCTCTTGGAATTAATCCCTTAGGCTCAACCCTTCTTTCCAACCTCTCATCCCCCTCTCCCTTACCCATCCTAGTGGAGATTAGTCCCCCATCAATCTTTCTTCGTGGTTGTTCTACATGCAACGGTGTTTTTATATTAATAATATGAATATTTACATGTATAAAATAGGTTCCTGGCCTTTAACACCTAGGCTCTCTAGCCTACTAACCCATAATCCTACCATCTTATGATTGCTTGGATCACCAGCCTACAAAACATGTATACAATTCATAATATGATTGGAGCTCATCCTTGGGGTATTACAATCCCCTCCCCTTATTTTCCCACTGTCCTCAATGCAACTTATTTACACAACATCAACAAGATTTTCAAAATCTTCAAAAAGATGCGGGTATTCTTCCTGCATAGAATCCTCATGCTCCCATGTCACGTCCTCAGGACCGTACCCAGTCCACTATACCTTTACAATCTCTATGGCTCGATTCTGGAGCTGTTTTCTCTTTCGATCCAATATGCGCACCAGATGCACTTGCAAGACAACTTCTTGCTCCACCTGAATCACATTCCAATCAATAACATGATTAACATTAGGTATATATTTATTAAGCAATGAAACATGAAACATGTTATGTATAGTCATGGATGCAGGCAATGTAAGCATATATGCAACTGGTCCAATCCTTTCTAGGATTTCAAATGGCCCACAATATCTGGCTACCAACTTGGAATAGTTTCCCAACTTCAGGGAAATTCTGTTGGCTTTCACTTTCAAGAAAACATGATCACCCACTTTAAACTCTCTATGGGTTCTATTCTTATTAGCATAAATTTTCTGTCTGTCTTGGGAAGCCTTCAAATTCTTCTTAATCTTCAACATTTTCTCTTCCATTTCCTTGAGCAACTCTGGCCCAACAACTTCCCTATCAGCTGGGTTATCCCAACTTATTGGAGTGTTACACTTTCTACCATAAAGTGCTTCAAATGGGCTCATCTTTAGTGATGCTTGATACCCATTGTTGTAGGAAAATTATACCAAGTGTAGGTAGTCTTCCCATTTAGATGGTTTTTCCATCACATACATCATTAGCATGTCCTCTATCACTTGGTTCACACTTTCTATTTTCCCATCAAACTTAGGATGATAGGCTGTGCTGAAGTTCAGATTCATTCTAAACCCTTTGAATAACCCCTTCCAGAACTTTGACGTAAATTTCGGGTCTTTGTTAGACACAATTGTCTTGGGAATATCGTGCAATCATGCTACTTCCCTCATATTGATATCGACAACATTGGTTGCCTTGTGAGTAGTCTTCAATGGAATAAAATGGGAAACTTTCGTAAGATTATCCACCATGACCATGATGGAATCATGTTGCTTATTTGTTTTGGGCAATCCTGTGATGAAATCCATTGTCACCACTTCCCACTTCCACTCCAGAATGGGCAATGGATTTAGCAACCCCGCTGGGTGCCTATGCTCAACTTTGACCTTCTAACACTCCATACATATGGTGATGTATTCTGCAATTTCCTTCTTCATACCTGGCTCTTAACTACTGCCATTGTTTTCTGATATCCAGGGTGCCTAGCATAAGGCACATTATGCATTTCCTTCAAGATCATAATTCTCAATTCCTGGGAATTAGGTACATAAATTCTGTTTTTGTACACGAGTGTTCCATCATCTTCCAATTTATAATCTTCCACTTTCTGTAGCATCTTACCTTGTTGTATCTTTTCTACCAATTCCATGTACTGCAAATCTGCATTTGCAGCTTCTGAAATTGTGCCTTTAATATCATTTTTATACATGCTAATGGTTGTAGTATGTAGTTCATGCACTCTTCTTCTAAGTGCATCAACCACTTTGTTCTCCTTTCCTTTGATATTCTTGATATCAAAGTCATACTCACAAAGGAATTCCAACCATCTACTCTGTCTAGAATTCAAGGTTGGCTGGTCAAATAGATACTTCAGACTATGATGGTCTGTCCTGAGTTCAAACCTCTTTCCCATGAGGTAATGTCTCCATTTCTTTAGAGCGTGTACAATTGCCTCCAACTCCAAATCATGAGTGGCATAGTTCTTTTCGTGCTCTTTCAATTTTATGGATTCATAACATATTACAAACCCATTTTAGACTAGGACTCCCCCCAATCCTTCTTTGCATGCATCTATACACACTATGAAATATTCATTTGGATCTACAATCCTCAGGATTTGAGCATTGGTTAACAACTCCTTCAATTGCTGGAAGCTTCTCTCACAATCTTCCGTCCATTGAAATTTCTTCTCCTTCCTTTGTAAGGAAGTGATGGGGTGAGATATCCTTGAGAACCCTGCAATGAACCTTATTTAATAGCCAACTAGACTCATAAAGGATGTTACTTATGTCACATTCTTAGGCCTTGACCATTCTCTAATGGATTCTATCTTCTCAGGATCCACGACTATCCCATCTTTTGAAATGATATGTCCCAAATAATGGATCTGCTTTTGATAGAATGAACACTTGCTTAATTTGACATATAGTTGGTTCTCTCTTAGCACTTGCAACACCATCCTCAGATGCTGTTCATACTCTTCCTCTGACTTGGAATACACCAGGATCATATATGATTTTAGGGGCCAAATTTTGCAAATGGGCTATTTTTCCATGTTTTTTCAGCAAAAAATATTCGCCATTTTCCATTTTTTCCAAAAATGATTTGCACAAATTCCATAGGATAAAATTGATTTACCTTACAAATCGCCAAAATTTTATAGAAACTATATAAAATCCTTAGAAATTTGAATATATTTACAAAACTATCGCTAAAAAGTTTACATTTTGCATATTAAAGACCAATAATATTATCCCACGTTTCTACATTTTAATATAAATTTCCATCCTTAAAATCATCCTTGACAGGATGTCATCCAAAAAGACTATGAAAAACTTGTCTAGATATTCTCTGAATACACCATTCATTAGGCACATGAAAAAAACAAGTGCATTTGATAACCCAAATGGCACCATTGTGAATTCATAATGACCATAACTTGTTCTGAAGGCGGTCTCGCTGATGTCTTCATCCTTTATCCTTACCTGGTGGTATCCTGACCTGAGATCTATTTTTGAAAATATCTTGGCATCCTTCAACTGATCAAAGAGATCATCGATCCTTGGCAAGGGATACTTGTTCTTAATAGTCACTTTGTTCAACTGTTTGAAATCGATGCACAATCTCAATGTCCCATCTTTCTTCTTCACGAATAAGACTAGGGCACCCCAATGAAACACACTTGGGTGTATGTACCCCTTCTTCATAAGTTCTTCAAGCTGCAATTGCAGTTCTTTCAGCTCTGGTGTACTTATTTTGTAAGGAGTTTTTGACACTGGATCTACTCCAAGCATCAGGTTTATAGAGAAGTCAATATCTCTCTTTGGGGATAGACCGGGTACCTCCTGGAATACATCCTCAAAATAATTTAAAATTGCATGGTCTTCAATATTTGGCACCTTATCCTTATGTGCTTCATCCATATGAGATACAAATATTTGGCAGCCTTTCCTGTAGCACTTCTTTAGCTGCATTGCTAAGATTTCTTTGATAGCAACTGCTCCGGGAATTCCTTGGACTGTTCTCAGATTTCCTTCCTCATCCAGGCAAGTGAATTCCTTGTTATGACAGTCTGAGATGGCATGGTGTTGGTCCAACTAATCCATCCCAATTAGATAGTCATAGGAACCTAAAGGTAGGATGTTCAATTCGACCCTTGTGCTCATTCCATTCATGTCCACTGGACAAGACTTAACCAACTCAACAACCTTTCTCTTGGCTCCTGTAGCCAGCTACACCAACCAAGATTTTCCATGCTTTCTTCTTGGCTAATTCAAACTTTCCACCATTCTAGGATCTATATAACTATGACTAGCTCCCAAATCAATTAAAATAGTAATGTTTTGGTTTTTGATCATACCTTCCACTTCAATCATATGTGACTGATATTCCGCTTGCTTGTTGTCACGGGATGCATAGATCCTTGGTATTCTACTACCCATGTCTTCCATTGTTTCTGCCTATTGAACATTGTGGACAACTCTCACTTTGTCATTTATGTGGGGGCAATCTCTGTACCTATGATTTCCTTTACAACCCCAACATTCCATAGGTGGTTGTCTTGACATTTTCTCACCTACTTTGGCCTTCCTAGGATCTCTAAAAGATGTCTGTCCTTGAGGACTGTTTCTGAAAAAGGATGGCTTAGTTCCCTTCTTCCTCTAATCCATATTGAATTTCTTCTTGTCTTCCCAAGCCTTTCGAAAAGTGGGCTTTTCACTTTGTTGCTCATATAATCATTTTTCTCTCCTTATAGTTTCTTCCATAGTCTTAGGATCATCATACTGGATCTTGTCACTGATGGAAGATGGTAGTCCACTCAGATACATTTGAATTTTGACAGTATCATCCTTGATGAAAGGAACGTACTTTAGCAATTCCAAAAACCTTCGTTCATATTCATCAATGGTCATGCTACCCAGCTTGAGTTCAAATAACTCTTTCATCTTTCTGTCATAGTATCTCTTAGTCAAGTATTTCTTTTAGAAGTAATTCTTGAATTCGTTCGAAGTAACATTTTTCTCTTTAATGTGCTGCACCTACACAAGTTGATCCCACCACATGGATGCCTTTCCTTTCAGTTGATACATTGCAATTCTTCCTTCTGCATGAGAGGAATAATTCTGTAGTTGGAAATATTTCCTCATGCCAAGAAGCCATGTCTCGACATCTTCCTCCTTCTTGTGCTCTCCATCAAACGTAGGATGCTTAATCTTGTTCATTTCACCCTTCGGTTCATCCACTCCATATCTCCTCTGCTTTCTGGTAGGATATGGGCTTGAACTATTGTGTGCCCTCCTCTTGGAGTATCCTTGGGAGTGATGATGGTGTCTACCAACACTCCTTGATTTCCTCTTCTCATTAGGGGACTTGTGACTTCCTGATTTACTGGAGTCACTCTCCTTATCCAATTTCCTTTCTATCCTTTCCAGGTTTCGCATCAACTTTATGTTGAATTCTCCCTGTTGATCCCTGGATTTCATGAGCTTTATGTTATTTTCTCGGTGATGATGGACATCATCCTAAAATATTTCAATGATTTTCATCATGTTTCCTTCCTTATCTATCTCTTCCCCATGCCCATTGGAGTTTGATCCTTCAACTTCCAAATGGACATCCATTCCTTTAGCTTCATTCTCAAAACTAAATGCATTCTGTGCCTCCTCCATTTCTCTGCACTCTGCAGCAATTCGATTCGGTTCTAAAAATCGTTGACTCTTCAAACAAAACATGCAGTCAACCGAAATTTTCTAGGCCAATAGTCCTTAACAAATTCGACAATATTCATAAACCAATCCGATTCAAAGAAAACTTTCAAATTCCATTTTCTGCGGTTCTCGATCAATCAAGAATCCCCACAGATCGTTTCTCTTTGCACTCTGCTCTGCAATAAGTCTCAGGCATTAGACCCTTTCTCTTACCCCCCAACCAATGTGACCTCGAGCTACGACAAAAATCTATGTCAATAGGTGCTTATTCAGGACTTCGGGCCTCCGTGCTTCAGAATTTTCTAACCCAAGTCATTGTAATTTCTCAGAGTTCCAAATAGGTGAAATCATGAAGTGTGGGGAGTGGATCTACGGTCCACTTTTCATCAGCAACCAATGACTGAGATGCAATATATCCCTCAAAAAGAATATATGACTATTGTCATATAGTGATTAATATTCACGTAAGTCTCATCAACTGTGATCATGAGGCCTCATCACCCATACTCGAGAGGGGTCCACGTGGCGAAACATCAGAAACGGACACGTGGCCCACTCAAACAGGTGACACATGTCATGTTCCTAATGACATTTCTATCTTTGGCAGGTATGAAACCCATTGACATGTGGCACACATCCCATAGTTCCACATCATTCTTGATGACATCATCATGCCATGTTACTCCAAAATTTTAGGCTTCAGAAGTTTTTACGTTTTCTTCTTTCCAGTCTCCCGAATTTTGAATTTAAGGATTCCTTTACCCTCCGGGTCCACATAGTACAACTGTCGACATTCCAAGTGGGGGCACATGGCATGCATAGGATAGATCCATGTCACCTCCAAGTGACATCACCATGACTCACCACTCCGACTCTTCGGGGATTCAGAGCTTCAGACTTCGGGAGTTCTCTCCTCCACACACACTAATTCTCCCGAACGCCGAATCTCGAACAAGCCAATCTGCTGACACGTGTCCCTCTTGATGGACGGTCTGGATTAACTATGGACTTCGGAGCTTCGGGCATTC
>SNQJ01S0033648.1:67397-104100 GCA_010110895.2 Picea sitchensis | reverse complement strand
GTCTATATCCCGTTTCCCTCTTGCGCTCTAAAACTGTCTAATCTACACATTCAATTCTACCTACTTGCATTAACTACTACAAATGCCTTCTACCTACTAAGGACGAGAGTGAATTTCTCAAGGTCCGTTACATTATACAAGTGTGCTTCTTCTTAATGGCTTCATTTAAGATTGCGCATCAATTTCAAGGTAATTTAAAAACTCATGCTGGGCGCTTTTCCAGCTGTCCGTTGTCTCCGCGTTGGCTCGCTTGAGATGCTCCTGCATCAATAATACATGCATACATTAGCATCAATCAATTTGAAATACATATGATATATCAATCTGTGAGCACATAAGACAAAAAAATGCCTTGATGACAATGGATACCAAGTGTTTAAAGTAAATCCTAGTTTCATTAGGGATTATGTTTACTTGATCAAAATGACTTGGAGGAGGGTTTCTTCAGTTGGAGCAGCTTTATCATGAATTATAATGCATTGTGTAATCATTTTTCAACCTTCAGAACCATTCCAAAGCATTGTATTTACCCAAAAGCATCAAATTGCAAAAACAAAAGAGTTGGTAGTGCAAAGCCTGTTTTCGCAGTGTAATGCACTACCAACTTCCTGTAGATGGCAAATTTCACAAATTTTGGTCAAAAAGTCCAAATTCAAATTGGCTGGAGTATTTTTAGGGGAAGATGATGACTATTATTCAAATAAATAATCAAATCGCATCCATGGGTACATGTGGAACTTCATTTCACCATTGGAAACATTATAGGGATCAAATCCTAGAATGTAGGAATATGACTAGATTTTGGAAATCTATATTTTCCTGTTTTAGTCACTTTCTTTAGAGATATATTCTGATGCTAGGGAGAGGTTTTTTTTCAAAAGTGAGAGATATTTTTCACAATAACGACCTCCTCTTCAAAAACATCTCTCATTTTTCCAAAATATGTTTTTATTTGGGAGATATAGGTCAATCTTTGAACATCATATTTCCAGAAATTTTATACTCTGTTTTTTCTAGCCACCTCACAAATTAGAATTTGAGTTGAGTATCTAAAGATAGGTGAAGTGGTTATGAGATCCATCTATTTTGGATCTATATAAGATTTTAATATTTCTATATAAAGGACCAAATAGAGGAGAAAAAGGGAGCTCAATCTTCGAGACTTAAAGGGTTCAAAATTGGAGACTTTGATATACTCTTTTTTTGTACAGGATCTCTTTGAAATACATTTTGGAATATAAACACTTCTCTCTGTATTTGTTCAGATTTCTTTTCACATATATCTGTCTGTACTTGTGAATGAATCATGTTCATTTCTCTTTGTTTATACAATGATTGATAAATTCGTTTGTCATTGCATTGATAGACAAGATCACAAGTGTTTTTTCCTTGTTATAATCATCCTTTCATATGTATTTTTAATGTATATGAGCTTGCTGGTATGATAAGAATTMTTCATCCATATCAGTCCTTTAAACCATCTGATCAGTACTGTTGAGGGCCCTATTTGTCTGGATGTATTCAAGTGTGTCTTGAGTGAGGGAGTTATTGAATGAGTTATTCATTTTCTGATCCATTTTCATACATTTCATTGAGCAKTTGATTAAGTTACCAAGCTCACTCGACCTACAACCTAGAGTGCCTCTTGGAGTGATAAACAATTTGGCGTCGTTTYTGGGGAGAGGAGTTTGAATCAAGCTTCTCTGAGAGATGACATAGTCCCAACTTTTGATGATAGACAAAGGCTGGGCATCATATTGGTTGTAATCTTCTATCTGGCAACTCCATGAAGGATGAATTTAGTGGTGACTCCAGAATATTTAAATGTCGAAAGAATTTGATCCTCTTTTGGCTCGGAGGTTTGCACCTCTCAATTTTTTTTTAGTTCCTGGTTTCCCACATCCAATACCTCATTTGACAGAATGAGGATCTTTTTTTCCTATTTTCAGAGAGAGGAAAGAAGACAATCCTGTAGAACACCTCATCAAGTTCCATGAGTTTATGGATCTACTATATCTAAAACATGAGGATGTTCGCATGAATATGTTCATGCATTCATTGGATGGTGATGCACATAAGTGGTATTTCTCTTTTACCTCCTTCTAGCATTTAATCCTTGAAGGATTTCCACAAAATATTCAATGAACATTGCAAAAGGTACTTTTCAGATGAGTTTTTATTTGACAATTGTTGTGAGGAAGATGAATTGCATGATGAGATTGAAGTTACAGATAGAGAAGAATTTCTCCCTCACAATCTGCAACAACTCTCTAATTATCTTCAAGGTGATGTGTTTTTCCATAAACATGAACTAGAAATGGATAGTGAAGAAGCTGAAGGTTCTCCTACTATCATTATTTCTGATTTTTACAAATCTGAAGATTTAGTTTCTTTAGATACAAAACACAATGATCAGTTGTCTTTTGGTCAAATGCCAATGGAAATCAGTAAGGGAAGCCCTCAGTTTTCAGACTTGCAGACAAAGGGAAATTGTAGATACCATGAGGAACTGGATTTGCAGAGATCATCTATTTTCAACATGGAACAACCTGAAGACTATAAGTATGAGTCAAATTTGAGACAACATTTGACAATTTGTTCAGATATTTCTATGAATTGGGATATAGATCATATTGGTGTTCATATTCTAAGTCATTTTGAGCAAGAAGTAGAGGATGATTGCCTAAATAATTCCATAATTAAAGTTTATCACAATCAGAGTTCTTTAAATTCTGTTATGCAATCATCATATGAACATTTTGGTCAAAAGAAAATTTCTAGGTGTGATGATGAAAAGTTTTTCTTGAAAGATCAAGGAGGATATCTGTTTTCAAGTAAAGGGGAAGACTTACATGAGCAGTCAAAGGTTTTGAATCATTATGATTGTGATCTCGGTTTTGAAGATCCAGTGACAACCTTACTAGAGTCTTATCTTTCAGACTCTTTCCAGTTTTCAGATTTTATCATGTCACTTGCATTTGATAGTGAGTGTGATCTCTCGAAAGAGTTTTTATGGTCACTGTTATGATTTCATTATTATATTCTAATCAATGGCATAAAGAAGCCTTGCAGTCATGAGTTTACTTTTATGGTTACATTGGAAACATGACTTTACTTGAACCAGTAGTAATATAGTTGATTAGTATAAGAATGTACATGAATAAGCTTAGTAGTTGAGCATTTGTTTTCAGTTTTCAATAGGTTTTCACTATGAAGGTTTTCAGTTTTCAATGAATAAGCATAGTTATTTTCAGTATATCAGGGTATGATAGAAGTGAATATAATATCTTCAAGGTTTGTAAGGGATTGGTTGCACATGCCATATGACTCCATAGCCCAATGGACAAGGCGACTGGAACTACTAGGTTCTTGGAAACCTCACAGGGATTCTCAGGGAAGTTTCCATCCCATTTGGAGCCATATGTTAGCTCCTAGAAAGTCAGTCTTTTCACCAAAGTTTGGTCATGTCAGTTTTATTGGAAGGGTGACTAGTAGTCTTCAAGGTTCACTTAGGAAATATTCTCATATTGAAAAATGTCTTAGTTTGAGTTATCTTAAACCTAGGAGTGGGTCCTACATCCAAGAAGAGTCATTTTCCCCCTCATTTGTCATATTTAATCATTATGAGACCTTGTCTAAATCAAATCTCCTCACCTCACAAGTTTGTAGCGCAATATGCCTTTTTTACACTATTTGTGCTATAAACTCTTATGTTTTCCACATGGACGAGTTTTGTTCAAAGATGATTTATTCTTAAGATTTTTGTGTGAAGATTGATGGTCTAGTTTTATGGTCATTAGCTTACATGCATTTTGAAATAAAATTATCAACTTACATGGCTTAATGATGTACCTATTATATCATGATCTTCTTACTAGCTAGAATTTTGCTCTCGGATTTCCAAACAAGCATTTTTGCTTCCTTCCTCATCAAAAGTGACAATTTTGGTTCCAGAAGTATACAAAGCATGTACTTGGAGTGTCCTTATGAAGGTACAGGTTCAGACTCCTTGCATAAGTGTGTATTGGTATATGAGGATCCTAGCAAGCCATTAATTCACAATAATCTACATACCCTGCATATTTTGTTTTGTTACAACAAGTTTTGATTGGTTAGCAAGTCAACGGTGAGTATGGCTATGTTAGAGGTGTTGCAAAAGATTTTCACCAAGGTCCTAAAATATCAAACATCCATGTATCATTTTTCAGAAAGGTTGTGTGCTTTTCCAATGCACTTGAGCTGCATTTGAAATGGCAAATCCTTATTTCTTGCAAAGGAGGTATAAGTGAGGTTTGATGGTAAGATTCAGATTTCTTCATGGTGTTTGAATGTTTTATTATGTCATATGGTTCTCATAGAACACTTCCCAACCTTCAATAATTTTCCAAAGTTGATCAAGATATGTTGAGCTAAAGAATGCATGCTACAGGGATTTTGCAGCGCGGAGCTGCATTTTCCTATGTAACGCGCTGCAAACTCTCCTGTGTGTTTGCATTTAAGAGTTTGAGTAAATCCAAACTATATTTTAAGAATTTGATGGGAGTTTTGGTGATCCAGATGTGAAGTATGATGACAAAATATCCTCTTATCCTTCAAGACATGTAAATACATCATGTAAACCTTATGGAGTTGTAAGAAAGCGACAAATTTTTGGTAGCTTGGCATTCACCAAGTATTCAAAGATTTTGATAAGATGAATAAGTTTGTGTTCTTGTGAATAATACAGGCATACAGTAGCATCAATCAGGTTGAAATATATATGATACATCAATATGTGAGCATAGAAGACAAAAAATGCCTTGATAACAATGGATACCAAGTGTTTAAAATAAATCCTAGTTTCATTAGGAATTATGTTTACTTCATCAAAATGACTTGAAGGATGGTTTATTCAGTTGGAGCAGATTTATCATGAATTATAATACATTGTGTAATAATTTTTCAACCTTCAAAACCATTCCAAAGCATTGTATTTACCCAAAAGAATAAAATTTCAAAACAAAAGAGTTGGTAGCGCAAAGCTTGTTTTTGCAGTGTAATGCGCTACAAACTTCCTGTAGATGCCATTTCAAAAAGTCCAAAGTCCATCTATTTTGAATCTAGAATAGTCATTATTTTTAGGGGAAGATAATGAATATTCCTCAAATACCTCATCAAATATCATCCATGGGTGTAGGTGGCACTTCATTTCACCAATGGAAACATTCTAGGGATCAAATCCTAGAATGTAGGAATATGACTAGATTTTGGAAATCTGTATTTTCTTGTTTTAGTCTATTTATTTAGAGATATATTATGATGCGATGGAAAGGTATTTTTTGAAAGTGAGAGAGGTTTTTCACAATAATGAACACCTCTTGAAAAAATTATCTCATTTTTCAAAAATATGTTTTTATTTGGGAGATATGGGTCAATCGTTGAGCAACATATTTCCAAAAATTTTATACTTTGTTTTTTCTAGCCACCTCACAAATTCGAATTGGAGACTTTGGATATACTATTTTTTGTACAGGACCTCTTCTGAAAACATTTTGGAATATAAGTACTTCTCTCTATATTTGTTCAGATTTCTTTTCACATATCTCTTTCTGTACTTGTGAATAAATCATGTTCATTTCTCTTTGTTTATACAATGATTGATAAAGTCATTTTCATTTCATTGATAGACAAGATCACAAGTGTTTTTTCCTTGTTATATCATCCTTTCATATGTATTTTTAATGTATATGAGCCTGCTGGTATGATAAGCATTCTTCATCCATATCAGTCCTTTAAACCACCTGATCAATACTGTTGAGGGCCCTATTTGTCTGGATGTATTCAAGTGTGTCTTGAGTGAGGGATTTATTGAATGAGTTATTCATTTTCTAATACATTTTCATACATTTCATTGAGCATTTGATTAAGTTACCAAGCTCACTCTACCTACAACCTAGAGTGACTCTTGGAGTGATAAAAATTGGCGTCATTGCCGGGGAGAGGAGTTTGAAGCAAGCTTCCCTGGGAGACAACATAGTCCCAAATTTTGATGATAGACAAAGGCTGGGCATCATATTGGTTGTAATATTCTATCTGGAAACTCCAGGAAGGACGAATTCAGTGGTGAATCCACAATATTTAAATGTCGAAGGCATTTGCTTCTCTTTTGCCTTGAAGGTCTACACCTCTCAATTTTTCTGCAGTTCCTGGTTTCCCACATCCAATACCTCATTTGACAGAAAGGGGAGATTTTTTTCCTATTTTCAGAGAGAGGAAAGAAGACAATCCTGTAGAACACTTCATCAAGTTCCATGAGTGCATGGATCTACTATATATACAACATGAGGATGTTCGCATGAATATGTTCATTCATTCATTGGATGGTGATGCACATAAGTGGTATTTCTCTTTACCTCCTTCCAAGATTTCATCCTTGAAGGATTTCCACAGAATATTCAATGATCATTGCAAAAGGTACTTTTCAGATGAGTTTTTATTTGTCAATTGTTGTGAGGAATATGAATTGCATGATGAGATTGAAGTTATAGATAGAGAAGAATTTCTCCCTCACAATCTGCAACAATTCTCTAATGATCTTCAAGGTGATGTGTTTTTCCATAAACATGAACTAGAAATGGATAGTGAAGAAGCTGGAGGTTCTCCTACTATCATTATTTCTGATTTTTACAAATCTGAAGATTTAGTTTCTTGAGATACAAAACACAATGATTAGTTGTATTTTGGTCAAATAGCAATGGAAATCAGTAAGGGAAACCCTCAGTTTTCATATTTACAGACAAAGGGAAATTGCAAGGACCATGAGGAAATGGATTTTTAGAGATCATCTATTTTCAAGATGGAACAACAGGAAGACTGTAAGTATGAGTCAGATTTGACACAACATTTGAAAATTTGTACAAATATTGCTATGAATAAGGATATAGATCATATTGGTGTTCATATTCTAAGTCATTTTGAGTAATAAGTAGAGAATGATTTCCTAAGTAACTCCATAATTAAAGCTGATCACAACCAGAGTTCTTTAAATTTCGTTATGCAATCATCATATGAACATTTTGGTCAAAAGGAAATTGTCATTTGTGATAATCAAAAGTTTTTCTTGAAAGATCAAGGATGATATCTATTTTCAAGTAAAGGGGAAGACATACATGAGCAGTCAAAGGTTTCAAATCATTATGAGTGTGATCTCAGTTTTGAAGATCCAGTGTCAACCTTACTATAGTCTTATCTTTCAAACTCTTTTCAATTTTCAGATTTTATCATGTCACTTGCACTTGACAGTGAGTGTGATCTCCTGAAAGAGTTTTTATGGTCATTTTTATGCTTTTATTATTATCTTCTAATCAGTGGCATAAAAATAAACCTTTCAGTCATGAGTTTACTTGTATGGTTACATTGGAAACATGACTTTACTTGAACCAATAGTAATAGAACTGATTAATATAGGAATGTACATGAATAAGAATAATAGTTGAGCATTTGTTTTTAGTTTTCAGTTGGTTTGCAGTATGAAGGTTTTCAGTTTTCAATGAATAAGCAGAGTTGTTTTCAGTATATCAAGGTATGACAAAATTGAATATCAAATCTTGAAGGTTTGCAGGGGATTGGTTGCACAGGCCATATGACTCCATAGCATAATGGACAAGGTGATTGGAACTACTAGGTTCTTGGAAACCTCACAGGGAAGTTTCCATCCCAATTGGAGCTGGATGTTAGCTCCTAGAAAGTCAKCCTCTCAAGTCAGTCTTTTCACCAAAGTTTCGTCATGTCAACTGTATTGGAAGGGTGACTAGTAGTCTTCAAGGTTTGCTTAGCTAATATTCTCATATTGTAAAGTGTATTAGTTTGAGTTATCTTAAGCCTAGGAGTGGGTCCTAAATCCAATAAGAGTCATTATTCCCCTCATTTGTCATATTTAATCATTATGATACATTGTCTAAATCAAATCTCCTCACCTCACAAGTTTGTAGTGCAAACTACCTTTTTTACACTATCTGCGCTACAAACTCTTATGTTTTTTACATGAATGAGTTTTGGTCAAAGATGATTTCTTATTAAGATTTTTGGGTGATTATTGATGGTCTAGTTTGATGGTCATGAGCTTAAATAAATTTTGAAATCAAATTATTAACTTACATGGCTTAATGATGTACCTATTATATCATGATCTTCTTACTAGCTAGAATTTTGCTCTCGGATTTCTGAACAAGCATTTTTGCTTCCTTCCTCATCACAAGTGATAATTTTGGTTCCAAAAGTATACAAATCATGTATTTGGAGTGTCCTTATGAAGGTATAGGTTCAAAGTCCTTTCATAAGTGTGTATTGGCATATGAGGATACTAGCAAGCCATTAATTCACAGTAATCTACATACATTGTATATTCTGTTTTGTTACAACAAGTTTTGATTGGTCAGAAAGTCAATGGTGAGTATGGTTATGTTAGAGGTGTTGCAGAGGATTTTCATAAAGTCCTAAAACATTAGACATCCATGTATCAGTTTTCAGAAAGGTTGTATGCTTTTCCAATGCACTTGAGATGCATTTGAAATGGAAGACACTTATTTCTTGCAAAGGAGGCATAAGTGAGGTTTGATGGTAAGGTTTGGCTTTCTTCATGGTGTTTGAATGTTTTATTATGTCATATGGTGCTCATATCACACTTCCCAACCTTCAGTAATCCGCCAAAGTTGATCAAGAGATGCTGAGCTAAAGAATGCATGTTATAGGGAGTTTGCAACACAGAGCTATATTTTGCTGTGTAATGTGCTATAAATTCTCATGTGTGTTGGAATTTAAGACTTTGAGTCAAACCAAAATATATTTTAAGAATTCGATGGGATTTTTGGTGGTCCAGATATGAAGTATGATGAAAAAATATCCTCTTCTACTTCAAGAAATGTAAATACATCATGTAAACCTTATGGAGTTGCAAGAAAGACACAAAGTTTTGGTAGCTTGGCATTCACCAAGTATTCACGAGATTTTGATAAGATGAATAAGTTTATTTTCTTGTGAATAACATAGGAATACAGTGGCATCACTCAGGTTTAAATACATATGATACATCAATCTATGAGCATAGAAGACAAAAAATGCCTTGATGACAATGGAGACCAAGTGTTTAAAAAAAATCCTAGTTTCATTAGGGATTATGTTTACTTCATCAAAATGACTTGGAGGAGGGTTTCTTCAGTTGGAGAAGATTTATCATGAATTATAATACGTTTTATAATCATTTTTAAACATTTATAACCATTCCAAAGCATTTGATTTACCCAAAATCATCAATTGCAAAACCAAAAGAGTTGGTAGCGCAAAGCCTGTTTTTGCAGTGTAATGCGCTACCAACTTCCTGTAGATGACAAATTTCACAAATTTTGGTCAAAAAGTCCAAATTTGACTTGGATGGAGTATTTTTAGGGGAATATGACGACTATTCCTCAAATAACTCATCAAATATCATCCATGGGCGAGGGTGTCACTTCATTTCACCAATGGAAACATTATAGGGATCAAGTCCTAGAATGTAGGGATATGACTAGATTTTGGAAATCTGTATTTTCCTATTTTAGTCAGTTTCTTTAGAGATAAATTTTGATGAGATGGAAATGTAGTTTTTGAAATTGAGAGATTTTTTTCACAAGCATGAGCTCCAATTCAAAAACCTCTCTCAGTTTTCCAAAATCTGTTTTTATTTGGGAGGTATAGGTCAATCCTTAAGAAGCATATTTCCAAAAATTTTATACTATGTTTTTTTAGCCACCTCACAAATTCGAATTTGAGTTGAGTATCTAAAGATAGGTGAAGTGGTTATGATATCCATCTATTTCGGATCTATATAAGCTTGTAATATTTCTATATAAACGACCAAATAGAGGAGCAAATGGGAGCTTAGTCTTCGAGATTGAAAGGGTTCAAAATTGGAGACTTTGATATACTCTTTTTTGTACAGAACCTCTTTGAAATACATTTTGGAATATAAGAACTTCTCTTTGTATTTGTTCAAATTTCTTTTCACATATATTTTTGTGTACTTGTGAATGAATCATGTTCATTTCTCTTTGTTTATACAGTTATTGATAAATTCATTTGGCATTGCATTGATAGACAAGATTACAAGTGTTTTTTCCTTGTTATAATCAACCTTTCATATGTATTTTTAATGTATATGAGCCTACTGGTATGATAAGAATTATTCATCCATGTCATTCCTTTAAATCATTTGATTATTACTGTTAAGGGCCCTATTTGTATGGATGTATTCAATTGTGTCTTGAGTGAGGGAGTTATTGAATGCGTTATTCATTTTCTGATCCATTTTCATACATTTCATTGAGAATTTGATTAAGTTACCAAGCTCACTCGAACTACAACCTAGAGTGACTCTTGGAGTGATAAAAAATTGGCATCATTGCCGGGGAGAGGAGTTTGAAGCAAACTTCCCTGGGAGACGACATAGTCCCAAATTTTGATGATAGACAAAGGATGGGCATCATATTGGTTGTAATATTCTATCTGGTGACTCCATGAAGGATGAATTCAATGGTGACTCCACAATATTTAAATGTCGAAGGCATTTGCTTCTCTTTTGGATTGTAGGTTTGCACCTCTCAATTTTTCTGCAGTTCCTGGTTTCCCACATCCAGTACCGCATTTGACAGAAATGGGAGATTTTCTGCCTATCTTCTGAGAGAGGAAAGAAGACAACCCTGCAGAACACCTCATCAAGTTCCATGAGTGCATGGATCTACTATATCTACAACATGAGGATGTTCGCATGAAGGTGTTCAAACATTCATTGGATGGTGATGCATGCAAGTGGTATTTCTCTTTTCCTCCTTCCAACATTTCATCCTTGAAGGATTTCCACAGTATATTCAATGAGCATTGCAAAAGGTACTTTTAAGGTGAGTTTTTATTTGAAAATTGTTGCGAGGAATATGAATTGCATGATGAGATTTAAGTTATAGATAGAGAATAATTTCTCCCACAAAATCTGCAAAAACTCTCTAATGATCTTCAAGGTGATGTGTTTTTCCATAAACATGAACTAGAAATGGATAATGAAGAAGATGAAGGTTCTCCTACTATCATTATTTCTGATTTTTACAAATCTGAAGATTTAGTTTCTTTAGATACAAAACACAATGATCAGTTGTCCTTTTGTCAAATGCCAATGGAAATCTTTAAGGGAAACCATCAGTTTTCAGATTTACAGACAAAGGGAAATTGCAGAGACCATGAGGAACTGGATTTGCAGAGATCATCTATTTTCAAAATGGAACAACAGGAAGACTGTAAGTATGAGTCATATTTGACACAACATTTGACAAATTGTTCAGATCTTGCTATGAATCCGGATACAGATCATATTGGTGTTCATATTCTAAGTCATTTTGAGCAAGAAGTAGAGGATTATTTCCTAAGTAAATCCATAATTAAAGATGATCACCATCAAAGTTCTTTAAATTCTGTTACGCAATCCTCATATGGACATTTTGGTCAAAAGGAAATTGTCATTTGTGATGATCAAATTTTTTTATTGAAAGATCAAGGAGGATATCTATTTTCAAGTAAAGGGGAAGACATACATGGGAATTCAAAGGTTTTGAATCATTATGAGTGAGTTCTTGGTTTTGAAGATCCAGTGGCAGCCTTACTAGAGTCTTATCTTTCAGACTCTTTTCAGTTTTCAGATTTATCACGTCACTTGCATTTAACAGTGAGTGTGATCTCCTGAAAGAGTTTTTATGGTCACTGTTATGATTTTATTATTATCTTCTATCAATGGAATACAAATAAGTCTTTCAGTCACAAGTTTACTTGTATGGTTACATTGGAAACATGACTTTACTTGAACCAATAGTAATACAATTGATTAGTATAGGAATGTACATGAATAAGCTTAGTAGTTGAGCATTTGTTTTCAGTTTTTAGTTGGTTTTTAGTATGAATGTTTTTCAGTTTTCAATGAATAAGCATAGTTGTTTTCAGTATATCAGGGTATGAAAGAAGTGAATATCAAATCTTGAAGGTTTGAAGGGGATTGGTTTCACAGGCCATATGACTCCATAGCCCAATGGACAAGGCGACTGGAACTACTAGGTTCTTTTTAACCTCACAGGGAAGTTTCCATCCCAGTTGGAGCCATATGTTATCTCCTAGAAAKTCAGTYTCTCAATTCGGTCTTTTCACCAAAGTTAGGTCATGTCAGTTGTATTGGAAGGGTGACTAGTAGTCTTCAAGGTTCACTTAGCCAATATTCTCAAATTGAAAAGTGTCTTAGTTTGAGTTATCTTAAGCCTAGGAGTGGGTCCTACATCCAAGAAGAGTCATTATTCCCCTCATTTGTCATATTTAATCATTATGAGACCTTGTCTAAATCAAATCTCCTCACCTCACAAGTTTGTAGCGCAAACTGCCTTTTTTACACTGTCTGTGCTACAAACTCTTATGTTTTCTACATGGATGAGTTTTGGTCAAAGATGATTTATTCTTAAGATTTTTGGGTGATGATTGATGGTCATGAGGTTACATACATTTTGAAATCAAATTATCAACTTACATGGCTTAATGATGTACCTATTATATCATGATCTTCTTAGTAGCTAGAATTTTGCTCTCAGATTCCTGAACAAGCATTTTTGCTTCCTTCCTCATCACAAGTGCTAATTTTGGTTCCATAAGTATACAACGCATGTATTTGGAGTGTCCTTATGAAGGTACAGGTTCATACTCCTTGCAGAAGTGTGTATTGGCATATGAGGATCCTAGCAAGCCATTAATTCATAGTAATCTACATACCCTAGATATTCTGTTTTGTTACAACAAGTTTTGATTGGTCAGCAAGTCAATGGTGAGTATGGATATGTTAGAGGTGTTGCATAAGATTTTCATCAAGGTCCTAAAACATCATACATTCATGTATCATTTTTCAGAAAGGTTGTGTGCTTTTCCAATGCACTTGAGCTGCATTTGAAATGGCAAACCCTTATTTCTTGCAAAGGAGGTATAAGTGAGGTTTGATGGTAAGATTCAACTTTATTCATGGTGTTTGAATGTTTTATTATGTCATATGGTGGTCATATCACACTTACCAACCTTCATTAATCCTCCAAATTTGATCAAGATATGTTGAGCTAAAGAATGCATGCTACACATAGTTTGCAGTGCAGAGCTGTATTTTCCTGTGTAATGCGCTGCAAACTCTCGTGTGTGTTGGCATTTAAGAGTTTGAGTCAAACCAAACTATCTTTTAAGCATTCGATGGGATTGTTGGTGGTCCAACTGTGAAGTATGATGACAACATATCATCTTCTCCTTCAAGACATGTAAATACATCATGTAAACCTTATGGAGTTGTAATAAAGAGACAAAGTTTTGGTAGCTTGGCATTCACCAAGTATTCACAAGATTTTGCTAAGATGAATAAGTTTATGTTCTTGTGAATAATACAGGCATACAGTAGCATCAATCAGGTTGAAATACATATGATACATCAATCTGTGAGCATAAAAGACAAAAAATGCCTTGATGACAATGAAGACYAAGTGTTTAAAATAAATCCTAGTTTCATTAGGGATTATGTTTACTTCATCAAAATGACTTGGAGGAGGGTTTCTTCAGTTGGAGCAGATTTATCATGAATTATAATACATTTTATAATCATTTTTCAACCTTCATAAYCATTCCAAAGCATTGKATTTACCCAAAAGCATAAAATTGCAAAARCAGAAGAGTTGGTACGACAAAGCCTGTTTTTGCAGTGTAATGCGCTACCAACTTCCTGTAGATGGTAGATTTCACAAATTTTGGTMAAAAAGTCCAAATTCGAATTGGATGGAGTATTTTTAGGGGAATATGATTACTATTCCTCAAATAACTCATCAAATATCATCCATGGGTGCAACTGGAACTTCATTTCACCAATGGAAACATTCTAGGGATGAAATCCTAGAATGCATAAATATGACTAGATTTTGGAAATCTGTATTTTCCTGTTTTAGTCACTTTCTTTAGAGATAGATTCTTTTGATATGAAAAGGTATTTTTGGAAAGTGAGATATTTTTTCACAAGAACAAGATCCTCTTCACAAACCTCTCTCAGTTTTCCAAAATCTGTTTTTATTTGGGAGATATAGGTCAATCTTTGAGTAGGATATTTCCTGAAATTTTATACTCTGTTTTTTCTAGCCACCTCACAAATTCGAATTTGAGTTGAGTATCTATAGATAGGTGAAGTGGTTATGAGATCCATCTATTTTGGATCTATATGAGGTTGTAATATTTCTATATAAAGGACCAAATAGAGGAGCAAAAGGGAGCTCAGTCTTCAAGACTGAAAGGGTTCGAAATTAGAGGCTTTGATATACTCTTTTTTGTATAGGACCTCTTTGAAATACATTTTGGAATATAATCACTTCTCTCTGTATTTGTTCATATTTCTTTTCACATATCTCTTTCTGTACTTGTGAATGAATCATGTTCATTTTTCTTTGTTTATACAGTGATTGATAAAGTCATTTGTCATTGCATTAATAGACAAGATCACATGTGTTTTTTCCTTGTTATAATCAACCTTTCATATGTATTTTTAATTTATATGAGCCTGCTGGTATGATAAGTATTCTTCATCCATATCAATCCTTTAAACCATCTGATCAATAATGTTGAGGGCCCTACTTGTCTGGATGTATTCAAGTGTGTCTTGAGTGAGAGAGTTATTGAATGCGTTATTCATTTTCTGATCCATTTTCACACATTTCATTGAGCATTTGATTAAGTTACCAAGCTCACTCGACCTACAACCTAGAGTGACTCTTGGAATGATAACAATAAGGTCAAAGCACAATATCCATAAACAACATGAAATTACTAGGTGCACTAGACAACTTGAATGGAATCACCATCCATTCATATAGTCCATCCCTGGTCTTGAAGACAATTTTCCATTCATCCCCTTCGCGAATCCAGATCTGGTGGTATCCACTTCGCAAATCAATTTTACTAAAATGTCTAACTTTGACTAACAAATCCATCATGTTGTCTAAGTGCGGTATAGGAAATCAATATTTGATGGTAATTTTGTTGATTACTTTGCTATCTGTGCACATCCTCCACATATTATGCTTTTTGGGAGTCAACAATGCTTGTACAACACAAGGATTCATGTTTTCTCTTACCACACCTTTATTTTTAAGTTCTGTCACTTGCCCATTGAGCTCTGCATGTTGTGTAGGAATCATTCTATATGTGGCCTGATTAGGTAAAGATGATCCTGGGATTAGATCAATGTGATGTTGAATATCCCTCTTTGGTGGAAGACCATCATGTAGTTCATTAGGGATAACATCAACATATTCTTCTAATATCTTGGCCACTTCATTAGGGATTGGTATGTCTTCCCCGACTCATTTTTCACTATTAATGCATAATAGAATTTTGTTTCCTTCATTTCCTTAACAAACTCTCTTTCTGACAACATATTCTCAGCTTCCCCCTCATCCTTAAGGGGAAATAAGATGCCTTTCGATCCACCATTCCAAAAGGTGTAGGTATTATTTTCTCCATTATGCATGACATTTATGTCATATTGACAATGCCTCCCCAATAACATAATACATGCATCCATCAGAATGGCATCACACCACCATTCATCTTTATAAGCCTTATCGATGGAAAACTTGATCAAACATCTTTTTATTAATGGTGACTTCAATCCCTTTTTTGAACCATGCAATTCAATAAGGATGTGGATGTGTTTCATATTGTAATTTCAAATTATCTACTATCTCTTTGGAAACCATATTCTCACAAATGCCACTATCAACAATAACTTGACATACCTTTTCCCTGGAAGTGCATTTCGTTTGAAAAATATTTGTCCAACGCCAAAAATATTTATTTTCCATCTTATTCTAGGTCCTAATTTTGTCTTTTCCTTTTTTGGTTCTATCTTTCTTCACATGATCCCACCAGATCATGGCATGACCCTTCAATTTGGTGCATGCAAATTTCACCTTCTTTTCCTCTATCATAGGCTTCCATTCAAAAAAATTTCCATGGCGTTCAACCAATATATTAACTCCTCTGGTTTAAGACTCTGTGCATATTATAAAACTTCCACTCTGATCCCATCATTTCTCCCTTCTAGAGCCTTGAGCATCCTTTCTTCAAAAGTCGTGCACTCTAATTGTTCTTCTTCATGTTCTATATGTTGATCTACATCTCCTTAGTTTGTCTCCTCATTAGACACTTCCCTTTTTATTATTCTCCGACTAGCCAACATGTTTGTAAGATCTACTACTTGCCTTTGGAGGTTTTTTATATCTCTACGCATCTGAGCAAGCCTTCTCTTCCTCTTCCTCTCCCAACCATATTCCTGCTCTGATACTAGATGATGTAGCCAATAAACTCTGATTCATTTACGACATAAAAAAAAAACCATGCAAACATACGAGAATAGAAAATAAATATCTTTTATTCCTTCTCCATCATAATTATTACAATAGAAGTTCAACCCCTTATAACTACTATCTGATATTTTCGAAAACAACTAATTTTAGAAAAGCAACTAATTTTAGGAAATTCTCGCATGACTCTAAAACTGAACAATAACTCAAAGCTAACTAGAGAGACACTATTTGTCAACTCATTTTTTTGATTAGGTGCATAAATAAGAGATAACTGATAATTACTAATTTAAAAATTCCCGTAAAAATATTAAAACCCTAAATTGAGGCATTATATGAAGGAATTTGGCCCCAGAAAAGCGTCGAAATGATGTTTGATTTGAAGAATCATATCGTCAAGGCAGTGAACTCTTCAAGACGCAACTCCCTATAAAATTTCAGCCCAAAAAGATAATCAAGTAAACAATTATGACCCTCAGAAATCCTTGCATCAATCTTCATTCCCCCCCTGGTTGTATAAATAGATAATGGTTAAAAGAAAGAATATGTATTGACATTTTTTTCACATATGGTTTGAAACTTGGTTGATATAAGACATAAGTATTGTGAAAAGAGTATGACCAAACTAATTATATTTGGGTTATGAACATGTATCATATACTCCTATCATTTAATTTCATTTTTCATACATTGCAAACCTTTTCATCTCTCCCAAATTCATTATTATTCCTATGTTCTAGTAATTATTAGTTTGTGGAGATACAAAATATGTTTTGTTTTGCAAATATGCATAATTACAAGAGAATATTGAAATAAAACAAGAGATACAAAGGGGATTCCCACCTAATGATTATTATTTATCATTATTTAATAAATATGTACTACTTAATTAACATTATTTAACCTTCTAACAAAAAAGTAGTTGAACTACTTGAACTACCTCATTGAAGAATAAAATGATAAGACAAAGAAGGACAAAGTAGGAAGGAAGTTTTTTAGAGGAGTTATGCAAGGAGTATTGTGAGATTTTTCTTTCATTTTATCATTCATCCTCCATTGTTTTTCAATAGGGGTTTGATGAAGCTGTTGATAGCAGGGATGTCTTGCAAAATAGCAGAAGGGACGAAGTGAGACCAAATTTTGCTTTTGTCCATGCGGTGAATGGTTTTCTTATTAAGTTTGTTTTGTTTTAAGTTTGATTTTCTCAGTACTAATAAGTTTTCTGGTATGCAGATTTCCTCCTTGTGCTTCACTACCATTGCTCTATTCAGTGTCCAACTTAATCTTTCTTCACTTTCTTTTATACTTGGATATTCTATTATATGAAGCTCATTCCATCTAGAATGGTTAAAAACATGGCTTGAAAGCTTCAAAATATCCAAGGAAATGCATGGGGTTTCATTTAACAATAAAGATCAAACTCTTTTGGACTCTTGAATTTATTTCTCTTTTTACTATTTATCTCTTTTCTTTTAACATTCAAAACTTAAAAATACAAAACATTTTAACTTATTCATTTTTAAAATTTTATATATAAACCTTTTTATTTTGTTTATTTTGTTTTAACTTTTACTCATTTTTTTTAACACAAATTTTCAAAACACAAAAATTAAAAAACAATGTTAATTCAATTTTTTTTTTTAAATAATTTAGATTACACATATTCACATTTCTTTTATTTATTTAAACTTTTATTTTGCTAACTTACTAATTGTAATATTAAAAGAAAACAACAAAATTCATTTCAATATTTTATTATAAATAAATTTATTTAAACTTTTATTTTGCTAATTTACAAATTGTAACATTAAAAGAAAACAACAAAATTCATTTCAATATTTTATTCAATGTAGAGTAGTTCTTTTAAACACAAATTAAATTAATTTTAGATTGTATATTTTCTTTTAACTATTTATTTTAGTTTTTGTAAGTTTTTAAATTTCCATTAATTCTCTTTTATTTTTTCATTTATTATAACTTTTATTAATCATAACTTTAAAATAATTTTAGTTTTTGTAAGTTTTTAAATTTCCATTAATTCTCTTTTATTTTTTCATTTATTATAACTTTTATTAATCATAACTTTAAAATAAAAGATTTCATTTCAACATATTCTTAGAATCATTAATTTAGTTAACTTTAATTTGTTTATATTTATTTTTGCAATTGTATCTTTTAAATTCCACACTAACTTTTGTTTTAATTTTCATTTCATACAAAAGAAAACATAAAAATTACAAAGGTTACAAAATATATAAAAATCAAATAATTTCAAAAAAATAATGTAATAAAGATTGGTTTAGTTAGTTTAACTTTCTTTTTAAGTTAGGGTCGGACAAACTTCCAAAACCAGTCAAAGGAGAGTGACACCTTTGGAGCACAGAGGTGCATCTTGAAGGGTACATCACGTAATTAAAACTTGAATCAATAAATCTAGGTGGCCTAGAAAACATTGAAATGATTAGACCTTGTTAGAATAAAATAATTAATTAAACAATAAATTATTAATTAAAAAGCCTAACAAAAGTCTAAACATGAGTCCAAGTTTAATTAAGGGACTAATTAAAAATATTAAATAAATTAAAATATTGAGATAAATCAAATTCTAGGAAAAAGTGAGTAAAATCTAAAGATTGGATGAAATGCACATGTGTGCATGAAATTAATAAATTGGATTATTAAAATAGAAGAAATAATAATATGAGAGAATAGGTGTACACATAGAATGGTATCTAGAGTCAAGCTACCACTAGTCTAACTAGAAGAAGACTCTTAATCCAACTCTAACTAAAATCTAGTTATGATACATTCATTAAATGAGAATTTGGGGAACAAAGGAACAACTAAGAGCGAAAATAAAAACACATTGGAGAATGTGAGGAAAATTGACTTAAATGATAGAATTAATTTGTAATCCAAAATTTGGGGATTCGTATAATCTCTCCAAATTGTTTAAGTTTTCTTAATTTATGATGTTAGTTGTAACTGGTAGTTTGTGGTCAACTCTTAGATTTAGTGGTGTAGATTTAGTTCCTAACGATCCTAACTCCTGGTGTGTACTCGATGTTATCTTATAGTCGACTCTACTCATCGTCAAATATTTTTACTAGAGCCACTGTTGGTTTCTTTCATCGTTTGATTACACTGTGGCTTCTTCCATCGCGTTCCCTACATATTTTTGTTATCAATTCAAAAAAATTGTTGTACTCCTGTGTATAGATTTCACACTCCTTTTATCTATGGATTTAAATCACTCCACACATGGAATTATTCCTCGGATTTCCACATAATCCGTATTTATAGGAAGCTCTGATTTTTCTCCTTGGATATTAATATAATATACTTCCTTGAGAGCTTGTAGCGATAGGTGGAAGTAACACATACACATTACATTTATGAACTCTTCTCTTACACTATCGTAGCTTATACATAAGAAGACGTGGCAAGATAATTCATAGGAATAAAGGAATTAAATTAAAGTATATATAATAACAAAATGGTGGCAAAGATAATTCATAGTAATAATGTATTATTATTAAGGTACATAAAAATAAGTGGTAGAGTTAAGCCATAGAAATGATGTATACCCTTAATTAGAATGGATATTTACTTATTAAATTATGTGGTAATTTGATGTAGGAAATCAAGGATATATTGGAATTGTAAATTATTAAGAATTAAGGAATTTACTATTAAGTAATATTGTGGGTATAATATTATAAATTTTAGAGAATTCTTGATTAGATACTTGACTTTCGATTGGCGAATAATTAAATAGACTTAATGTGATTCTATTTCATATTAACTTTGTGATTGGCGAATAATTAAATAGACTTAATGCGATTCTATTCCAGATTAATTTTGTGGCTTTTTATGTGTTGAAAACCTTTACCTAAGAAAATGCAATTTAACATGGATAATAAAATCTTATGCCTAGTACTTTATTACCTTCTAGGAAAAGTCCTTAAATTTTAATAAGAATATTTTAATTCTTGCTGATTTGAATATGAAATTACTGAGGTACAATGTATAAAGTCCATCTTGATATTATATGAGTAATTTTATTTGTATACAATAAGAATTTATACTATTAATTACAATTGCTTATTTCACTATTTACAATTATCTTGGATTGGATGCTATCATGACGTATTATGGTAATAGTGATGATTCATGATGAAAATGAAACTAGACATTGTGTAGATTCTTATGGTGTGATAATAGTATTGATGAATTGTCAAATTTTTGTGCTAGTATAATGAAGTTCTTGAATGAAATGGATTGTTTTTTGATCGTGCATCTTACTGTCAATTTTAAGTCCTGAGTCTAGGTTAGAAGGGGATATGGGAATAATACCTCCATGTTCCTCAGAATAGTCACCAGACCTGAGACCTTTAATGGTCAAAATCAATCAGATGAATCCTGGACTTGAGCGTTGATCATGTGTCATGGAGGTCCTAACCTTGCAGGTAGGTTGGGCGGGTAGACTTCTTTGTTATCTTCATGCGATGAAATTAATATATTAGTTATAGTGATGATGAATTTGATTTTTGTCATGCTGTGATGTAAATGTGAATAGAATGTGTATTTTGAAGTATGTTAATGTAGTGTAAGCTTGTTCTAATTATGTTTATATATATATATATATATATATATATATATATATATATATATATATATATATATATATATATATATATATTACCACTATTATTACTCACTTACTATATATATATATATATATATATATATATATATATATTACCACTATTGTACTCACTTACATTGATGTCGTAACTGAGGGGACGTTACATAATCCTTATGAACATCTTAAGAGATTTAATCTTTTTCACATGAAGGATAATAAAAACATTCTTTCATTTAATCTTATATTTATCAAGTCTTATAATTGCATTCCAATGTCCATTCATCCTACCAACTTGGATTCCCTCTTACACTATTACGATGTTCTACCTCCTCCTTATAAATGGAGGTTGGAAAAAAAGAATGTTCAAAATATGGAGCTAGCCTTAACCAATTGCCTTGATTTCGAAGAGCAATCTCAAAGAAAATGTTTCTCCTTTGGTGATTGTTGTTCAAACAAAAATTTGCCATCCCTAATATCCATCATCCAGAATTTACAAGAGCACATGCTCTCCCTTGAACATCTATTTTAGAAAGAAACCTACCATGAGAGATCCTTCGAGACCTGTTACCTAAGGTCTAATTTTAACAATTTTACCTTCTATGATCAAGAGCTTGGATGTGAAGAGGATTATGATCATATCATGATGATTAATGATCAACCAATCTCTCACATTTCAAATACCATCTTTCTTGAAACCTATATACAAACTCAATCTCAATATCATAGTTTACCCCAAATCTCTCATTCATATCCATACAATGGTGAAGTTGATTGTGCAAAGGAAGAAGTTGATTTTGACCTCATTAATCCTATTTATGGCACATTTTTATTTGTTGATGTTACTAATGAATTTTCAAAACAAGTTGATGAAGACCCTTTCAATTTTACTAATGCATATGATAAGTCTCCCTTTCAAGATCCTCACAAAGTTAATCAAGATCTTGAATTTCATTATGCTTTTTTGAATCCATTGTTTCAATTAGAAGAAGTCAAGGAGCTCGATAATTGTATGCATACTTCTCTTGATATGTGCACATTTTCTTTCGATAATGATGACGAGTTCAAGGGAATTCCTATGTTTTTGAATCCTTTATATTTTTCCTTGCATTATGATGACCCTATTTCTGATAGGAAGATTACAACAAATTGCTTTATGATGTTTGATGAGTCCATTGAACCTATATTTGATAGTCAATCCTTGAACCATGGATCCAAAATATTTAATCATATTGATGATTATAAAGTAAGATGCAAATCTAATCTTTTTGGTTGGCACATTTTGAAGGATGGTAACCATTTCTTTTGGGTCTTGATATGCCATTCTCCCTTGCCATATACATATTTTGGTTGGCATGTCGGTAAAATTTGCTTTCGCAAAGTCTTCTCAGTCATGAGTCCAACATGTAAAACATATGATGTGTTCCTCTATGCCAAATGTCATCCCACTTGAGTCCTAGGTTGTTGCATCCCTTTTCCATGTACATAAATAAAATAGAATATATATAAATGTAAATAAATAAGACACAAATTTTAAACAAAAGAGGTATATTAGGTTTATGTCTCTTTCACTTTTATTTTTGTTTCATTTCTCACTTTCTTTTTGTTTTCAAATATCTACTTTATTTTTGTTTTCACTTTCCTTTATTTTCCTTTTTCACTTTTTGATTCAATGGTCAGACTTGATGGAGCAATGGTTAGTGATTTAGAAAGATATATGTATATTTTTATTAACTAATTGACCAATTTCTTTTGGTGGACAACAAACTTACAGGTGAACCAAGTTGACTTGTTTTTGTGTGTCAGAGTTCCTTGCTTTGTATATGATATAATTACTAACCAGGACACCCTTGCTTAAATCGGTCATTCAATCCTTCCCAAACCTTATTCTCTTTCCCCTTCTCCATCCCCTCCAAATTGAGATATCTCATGCATAAACGTCATGGATTCTCAATGAATAACTTCTCTTATCAGAGTTCTAAACTCCGATTCCTTGCTTTGGCTCTTTCATGTTATAATTTGGGCATTCAAATGCTCGATGATCCTATACACCACACCTAAAACACACATAAGGTCCTCCTCTGCCACACCTTCACCTCTACCCCTTTCAAACCCTCTTCCTTGTGGTTGATTCAAGTTAACTTGTTGAGTATATTTTTCTTTCTCAACTCCTTGGGATGATTTGTCTCTACCATAGTTAAAACTACCCCATGAGGCAGACGATGTACCCCTCCTTTCTCCTCTATTTGTTTGAGCAAATTTTCAGTTTTATTTTTCCTCGATTTTGAAGGTTAATTGGTATGCCTCTTACACACTGCGAACCCTATGCATGTTCAACTCATCTTGAATAGAAAATTTTAAATAATTCACATACCTTGCAGCCAGTTTCTCATCAGTTTCCTGGTGATCCACACGAATGGACAACTGATAAAACTCGTTTGTGAGTTCCTCCACTGTGTGTTGGAAATGTTTAACAGGTTGTCATTGATGGAAAGTACAACAATGAAGATGCCATGAATACAGGAAGAATGTAACATACGGGCACTAGAAGTATTTTGGGAAGAAGCTGCAGAGCAACCTCGATGAAGCTGCAGAGAAACCTCGATAAGATCAGAAGAGATAGTGCAGAGGATGTTTGGTATGTTTTACAGGCAGCGTAAGCTTATCATTGATGGCAAGTACAATAGTAATGATGGCTTGAGTACAACACCGATGATCAACAGGAAAATAGAAGATAAGTCCAGGAAGATCGAATGATCGAAGGCAACGCTGGAAAGTACAACAGTGATGATGGCTTGAGTACAACAACGATGATCAACATGCAAAGAGAAGATAAGTCCAGGAAGATCGAATGATCGAAGGCAACAAAACATTGACAAAATGATCGAAGGCCCGAGAAGCATTTATGATCGTTGGATCCCATCCAAAATTCCCGACAGCATGAGGGCCGTCAGATCTGAATAAGACATTTATGATCGTTGGATCCATCCAAAATTCCCGATAGCATGATACGCCGATCCGAATAAAGACAAGAAGAGGGAACCCAAGATGAGATCTGAGCACGTAATCAATTCAATTTTACTGAGGAAACTCAACGATCTTTAAAAGTGCAGGAGTAGATAAATTAAAGAGGACCGGCCCATCTTAGGGTTATGGATCAAGACCGACTTCTATCGGTTTCGATCGAGAGTTGAGATGACAAGTAATACTACTCAATACTTCAAGCGAAAATCCTAACTCAATTTGAACCATTAATAACTGACCTAACGGCCAACAAACCACGCCAAATTAGGAACACGTAATAATCCAATGACATGTCGCATTCACATGCTAAGCACATGTAAGTCACTAATTAGTGGATATGTGGCGCTTATTTACCACATATGACGCCAGTAAACTTAACACCCTTTAATGGAGAGTTTCGGGATTGAGAGTTGGCCAAAGATTATTGACATCGAACTCATGTGGAAATCATCGGCTGTAATCTGAGCCAAGTTAAGGTTGAATCGGATCATTGATTCCACCTGTTCGAGTTTCGGAGTTGTTACGTCAAAGATTATTGATATCGAATCTCATATCGCGATATGGAATCGATGTAACTGATCCGCCGACATATTGAATCGGGTTGACGCACCACAGTTCGGATCGATTGATGTCAAAGAATATTGACATCGAATCTCAATATCGGAGTATGTGAAATCATGTAATATGAGTCGGGTTGGCCATATTGAATCGGACTGCTGGATTCCAAATTCCTTGTCGTGCTCGTATCACGTCAAAGACATTAGAATCTCGAGTATCGCGATGTAATCCTCAACCCGCCGACGTTGATCGAGGGCTACCCATGCACGCATTAATAATGAACCGCCAAACCATTGATGGTGTCTCTAGAATCAAGAGACCCCCGCAGATCGCCAGAGATAAGGAAGAGTCTCCAAGATTTTTCCAAGTGAAGGAAGACTATTCTAGAAGGGATTGACAGATGGATGAGCATGGAAGCCCATAATTGAAACAGAGAAGGTAAGCTCGACCGGCCATGAAGACGAGTCCAACCGCCGAGAGGCTGGCGAATCCAACATAAAACGTTGATGTCGAAGGTGGGAAAACGGCCGTAGAAGTTGAAGAGTTACTGGCGATGATCATATAATTTTAGAGTGGAGAGATTACGCTGTGATGAGTACGTAGAGGGAATGATTTAATACGTAACAAGATGCAATATAAGAAATATATACACCTGATAGAGAAGAGAAGGGTTGCTCGCTATCGCATACCGTAGAAGGAATGAAGTGAGCAAGGGATAGACAAGAAATGCACGTAAGAGGAACCGCAAGAATTGACATTGCAATACGCAGGCTAAAAGCGTAAGAACGTGACAACACAAGCCGCGTGCGAAATGCAGCGAACAATGATGATTCCGTGTTATTGAACATCCTATCACCAGACAAGCTCGCGAGTAAAAGATTTATATTTCGGTGGTTGGGAGATGCTCCTGAGAATTGTCCGAGGTTCGGCGGTGCTTGAATACTGTGGAGTTGTAGCTCTTATCCGGGTTGCATCCGTGATAAACCGTGGTGGCAGGGTAAGGGAGAAGACACCCTCCGTTATACAGTTGGTTTGCCTATGATTGAAGTTGGTGCTCTATCCAGGCCGGAACATCAGGAGTTGTAGTGCTTCCTTCAGTTGGTGCCAGATAAACCGGTAGAGTTGGTGCCTTCCTCTAGTTGTTAGAGAAACCAGCATTGGTGCGAGAAACCAGTGGAGTTGTTCTCTCTGCCGTGAGAAAACAGAGTTGGTGTCCCCAAGAAGTTGCATCTGAAAAACGTAGGTTGTAGTCTCATTATTAGTTGGTGCTCATGTGTATGATTATGTAAAGAATGTAATTATTACCTATCATATAAAGAAAAGAGGTTTTACCCTGCATACTCCTAAAATATCCACTGTTTCATATGATTCAAAGCCGAAATAATGTCATTTCCCAGATTACGTGGATCATCATTCAAAGAGCCGAAGAGTTTTAAAATATTACAATTGTTATTAAGCTCGGTAACAACCCGATTCACTCCCAGCTTTGTCCAACAATTGGTATCGAGTCGGGCCCCTTTATCTAACAGATCCTAGAGATTAAACATGACAAGCCATGAAGGACTTCAGTCACTAGGCCTCCCCTATTTGATTAAACTTAATTTTACCGAAGGTTAGGATGAGAACGTACCTAATGGCCTTAAGAGCTGATGTATGGGATGTAGTAGAGATCGATACATAAATCCCAGAAGTACTCTGTTACGATAAGTTAGAATCTTTAATGCTAAGGGAAGGAATAAATGCTATCTTGAATGGACTTTAAGTCGAAGTTTGTAGTTGGGTGATGCATCTTCAAACTCATGGGAAGAATACTGGACAAACTCATTAACAACTAAGAAGGTAATGAGAAGGTGAGCCGACAAGCTTCCAAACCTACATTGAAAAGCTTTAGATGAAAGAAGATGAAACTGAAAAATACTTTCTCTCGAGAGTAGAAGAAATGTGCGCAATGAAGGTACTTGGTGAAATAATTGGGGAACCTTCTCGTCTATAAAATCTTTGAGATCTCCCCGATAGGGTTCAACTCCGGTTATCTCAAGGTAGAAGAATCCTAATGATCTAAAATCCTTGTCTTTGATCAACTTCTAGGAACGCTAACTACATATGAAATGAGGATGTTACGCATAAACCCACCCGAGAAGCATCATTTAAAATAAGAATGAAGATTCCGAGCTTGATGAAATTGAAGCAAAATTAGTGAGAAGACTAAAGAAAGGATCAAGCAAGTACCAAGGTACGCCTTTCAAATGTTTCAACTGTATGGATAGGCCATTTTGTGAACGAATGTCCCCATAAAGGAAAGGATCGACTTGTGATGATGAGGAGAAATACAAACAGAAATTTCTAAAGAGAATAACTCTTTGGTGAAGAAAGTCTTTGTGCAAACAAGAAGTAGTGATCCTGATACGGTGAGAATGATTCATCTATTGAAGATAAACTAAATGACTTCATGCTTATGGACAAAGAGAATGATGATAATAAAGCATGCAATACGAGAAATGAAGAAGTTGTAATGGGATATGGAAGGAGATCACAAGACCGAAGATTGACGTAGACTTTAATTCATAAATGAAGCAAAACAATTGAGAAAGATAGTAACAACCCGATGAAGATCTGGTCTACCGGAAGTGGAATTGTGGAAGAGGTAAGAAAATCGAGTATTCTCAAACATCACTATCAAAAAGAGGGAAAGATCCGGGTTCGAAGAAGAAGCAGTGAAAACTAGGAAAGAGATGAAGTTTCAAGTTCTCAGGGCACCAGAATCAAGTATCAAAGCCTTAGAATAGCCACCATTCAATCGTTGAAGAATCCAAAGTCGAAAACCTGCTTTGCTGGCGGACTGGAAGTCAAGAAATGAAGAACCCATCGTTTTATCAAAAGTACAACCAATGACAACAACAAGCCCCGGTAAAATGAAGGAAGACAACCAGCCACCCAAAACAAGTAAAGGAAAAGGTGTCGACTCAATCTATAGAACAAAGAAATAATGCACTCCCCCACAAAGATTATCATCAACATGAAAGAAATCGATTTTCAAAGAAGATCCATTCAAAAGTAAAGAATTTTCTAAGGGATAATCGCTTTCATTGTTCAATTCTTTACTAGTAAACAGAATTGTTCCTTAAGAATTAGACATGAGAAATTAACTTCATAAGGAATAAATTTCATACAACAAAGAATGATACAACAAAGTAACAAACCATCGCATATTGCAAATTTCCAAATTAAATCTAGACACATAACCGAGGAGGTCATCGGCGATCAATAAAATCAACGAGACAACCCCAACAACAACTTTGACCTATTGAACAATGAGATAAAATTCTATAACTGTCATAACTTATCCAAAAAAGCTGCAAACTACCATATGAAAAATTACAAAGCAGATCCAAGAATAAAGTTCTAGATAGAAAGACCAAAGATTACGGAATAGTGAAAATGTGGTCGCTAACTTCAACCAAAACAAAGCGGTCTCCTGAAAATAGACTTGATGTTCCAAGCATGACCTGAGACAAGGATAAGCCATTGGTCCATAAGTAAAGAAAATGAAATGCGGATCCTGAAATGATGAACCGTAAAAACTGGCGAGAGGATGATGAGTTTGAGTAATGACAAAGCGAGGAGCGCCCATGACGCCCCCGCCAGGATGGTCCAAAACATAATTCACTCAGTTCAAAAGTGTGACAAAGGCAGTAAAGATGTGCTCACACCCAAAGAATTTAAGGTAAATGTAAAATCAGGAAAAATGGTGAATAAAATTATAAGAACAAACAATAATGTTGATGTCAACTCCTCCCCTGCAAGTAAAGAAAAATATTCAGATACAATAAAAGAACGTTTCATTTATTACCACCTAAAGAAGTAGGAGAGAACCATGTCATAAACAAGAAGTGGAAGTCTTGAATATCGAGAAGGCAAACATTCAAATCGTTCTTGAGAGATCCATGACTCCTGATTGGTCTGATAATGTGAGATCACCAAACGAAAAACTGACATTGGACCAATGGTGGTAGAAATCAAAGGTTCTAAGAAACCCGATATAGGTCCTTCATTTATGAGAAAGAAAAGCAAGCGTGGGAGTGGGTGTAGTAGTTTTCTCTTTTGATTGAATATGGACATAAAGCCCTAGATTGAATGCATCAAGGAAGAAAAAATGAAAATTGCAACAATAGATCGCATTGAGACCAATGAGATCCACATTTAAAAAGTACAAGCTACAATTGCAATGATTCGCTGGGACAACAACACCTCACATGATGCACACATCCCGACAACAAGGAAAGACCTTGTCAAGGAAAGTTAACCTTTAGGAAAAAGGGGAAAATAGCCATGAGATAATGATTGGGGAGCTCATCCACCGATGAGAAGATTGATAAAGGAGTCCAAGTAGGAGAGGTGAGAAATTTTTGAGTATTCCTGCACGCGAGGACAACTGTTGAAGATGATTGGTCCAAGAACGGGAAGAGAAGACCCTGTCCAGATAATAATACTTTGCGCCCAGAGAGTCCCTCCGGTTAGGGAGTCATTGATTTAATATCTGATACCCCCTAAAATACCCAACCTCGTGGGAGATATCTCTTGGATACTGATGCTGCCCGAGAAAAGAATTTGGTGCCTTGTTTTCGCCACTCAATGCCAAAGCGGTATCACTGTTGGAAATGTTTAACGTGGCTGTCATTGATGGCAACAATGAAGATGGCATGAATAGGAAGAATAACGCATTGCGCAACCAAAAAGCTCTGGGAAGAAGTCGCAGAGAAACCTCGATGAAGTCGCAGAGCAACCTGATAAGATCGAAGATAGTGCAGAGGATGTCGGTACGTTTTACGTATGTAAAGTTTGTCACTGATGGAGCACAACAAAGAATGATGCATTTACACAACGAATGATACTAAAGTACAACAATCCATGATCACCGTGAAATGAAGATAAGTCCGTGAAGATCGATTGAAGCAATGTCGGCAAGTACAACAACATTGATGATTATACACAGTGATGATCACCGTGCAAAGAGAAGATAAGTCCAGAAAGATCAAATGATAGAAGGCAACCAACATTGATTGTCGATCTGGCGTCCGAAGCATTTCCTCATCGCTGATCCCATCCAAATCTTCGGCCAAAGATGAGGGTCATTAAGACCGAATAAAGACAAGAAGGGCTGAGCGAAGATAACATATCCTCGCGCATCAGATCCGAGCCGCCAGGGTCCCAACCAATCGCTGGATCGAGGAAAACCCCGCGACGATCTCTTTAAAAGCGGCGAGTAGAGGGTCCAGAGGAACGGCTCCTATCCTTAGTTTAGCGGACCGCTGATCCGATTCGCTGGAGCTCATGATGGATCTGGAGATTGGAGATTTAGGGCAATATCATAATACTAAAACCTGGACGCTGACATGCAAAATCCCGGACCGAACCACGTGATCAAGATGATCTAGATCATCGACCGGACTCCACGCCTAAACCACATGTCATTAGAACACGGCAATAATCCGTAAATACTGCTGCTTCCACCATCCACGCCAGTTACTGACAAGTCACTTAATCGTAGCGACACGCGGGCGCCATTTTAACACATGACATCAACAACCTACACCCTATCGATTCTTCTGGATCTGATCTGACATGTCAAAGATTGATCAAGAACCTAATACTTAGCGACATGAAATCAACGACAATAGCGATCATTGAATCGACCTGATCCCGCAACTCCATTGAGCTCGATCGAGCTGGACACGTCAAAGATTATCGACAACGCAGAACTTTGATATCGACATGAACGGCGATGTAACCGGAGTCACCATATTTGAATCAGGGACCGCTGATCTGTTCCGTCAGCTCGGGATCGAGACAACATCATTGATATTAGGAATCCCGATATCGCGACATGTGAAATTGCGTATGTATCTAAGCCGCCGACATATTGAATCGACCGCTGATTCCACCCACAAAGGGGATCGAGTTGACATGCCGGGCCATTATTGACATCAAGAATCCCCGAGCATTCGTATATGTGAAATACATGTAATCAACCAATGATCAGCGTTCATCGGAGGGCTACCAATGCACAACGTAGTGAAACTGCCAGAAACCATTGATTGTGTCATAGAGGATTCAAAGAGACCTATGTGTGATCGTCAAAGGAGATGAAGAGCTCCAAGCTTCATCTAAGTGAAGGAATACTATTCTCAGAAGGGACTGATGATGAGCGTGCAGTCAGACCGAACAAAGAAGGAGCTCGACCGGCTACGTAGAAGACGAAGAGTCTCAACTCCGCGAGAGGTTTAGGAATTCAAACATAACATCTGATGCCGAACGCTGGGAAAAACGACTAGAGAAGATGAAGAGTTACAATGATGATCACACAGAGAAATTGATATGTGGAGGAGATTTTCACGATATGAGCATGCAGAGGAATGCTGAATATTGCATGCACAAGATGCAAAAGCACATATACACAGTAAAGAGAAGAGAAGGGGTTGTTGTTGTTGTGGTCATTGTGTAGAAGGATTAAAGGGAGAAGGGGAGGGTGAGTTGCTAGTAGAAATGCACAAGAGGAACTGCAAGTGCTGAATTAACACGTACATAGAGCATAAAAGCGTGAGAAAAAACAACAAGCTAAATCATGTGTGTAGGGAAGCCATGAGGCGCATGTGAGTAACGGAATGCAAAGCAGTAATGTAGTTGATGATGAGCCTGGTAAGCCATTATTGAACATCTTATCATCAGACAAGTTTCGAGCAACATTTATACTGTGGTGGTTGTAAGGTGCCTGAGGATTGTTGTCCCTCGAGTTCAAGTGGGTGCTTGGAACACGTGAGTTGTAGCTTCCATCTCAGTTGCATCCGTGAGGAAACCAAGGTGGTAGGGTGCGGGAGAACTATTGTTCTCTGCTATACAAGTTGGTTGCCCCAGATGACAGTTACTCCATCCAATTGCATGGAAACACTGTGAGTTGGTGTGCTCTAGTTGGCTTTATAGGGAGTTGGTGCTTCCTCCTCTGAAAGAGAAACCAAGGAGTTGGAAAGCTTCCTCTAGTGGTGCTAGAGACAGAGAAAGAGGCTCTCACAGTTGGTGCTTAGCAAAAATGTGAGGTTGTAGCCTCCCACTAAGAGTTGGTGCTCATGTACATGTAACAAAGAATGTAATTATTACTTATCATAAAGAAAAGAGGTTTTTACCCTGTATGGGTTTCCTCAGAAAATATCTGTCTCTGTGTTTCTCATATATGTGACTGATGCTAAATGTGCTAGTGTTTATTTCCCTGCATTATTGTGATCATCATTCAATGTTTCTGCAAAGAGTTTTAAAAGAAGCATAATTGTTTAAGCTCGGTAACAACTGATTCACCCCCCCCTCTCAGTTGTCCAACACTGTGGACAGGTTTTGCTTCAAGTTTTGAAATCTAAGAAAAAGGGTCTAGGCATAGTCCAAAGGAAAAATATTTTGTCACAATTTCTTTTCCATCTTATTCTAGGTCCTAATTTTATCTTTTCCTTTTTTTGTTTTGTCTTTTTGCACATGATCCCACCAGATCATGGCATGGCCTTTCAACTTGGTGCATGCAAATTTCACCTTCTTTTCCTATGTCACAGGCTTCAATTCAAAAAAAATCCCATGGCATTCAACCAATCTATTGAATCCTATGGTTTAAGACTCTCTGCATACTCTGAAGCTTCCATTTTGATCCCATCATTTCTCTGTTTTAGAGCCCTGAGCATCCTTTCTTCAAAATTCATGCACTCTAATTGTTCTTCTTCATGTTCTATATGTTGATCTACATCTCCTTGGTCTGTCTCCTCATCAAACACTTCTCTTTGTATTATTATTTGACTAGCCAACATTTTTGTAATATCTTCTACTTGCCTTTGAAGGTTTTGCATATCTCTATGCATCTGAGAAAGACCTACTCTTCCTCCTCCTCTCCCAACCATCTTCCTTCTCTGATACCAGATGATGTAGCCAATAAACTCGGATTCATTCATGACATAAGAAAAAACCATGCAAATACACGATAATGGAAAATAAATCTCTTTTATTCCTTCTCCATCATAACTATTACAATTGAATTTCAACCCCTTATAACTTCTATTTGAGATTTTCAGAAACAATTGATTTTAGAAAAACAACTAATTTTTGAAAAACAACTAATTTTAGGAAATTCTTGCATGACTCTAAAACTGACCAATAACTCAAAGATAACTAGAGAGGCACTATTTGTCAACTCTCTTTTCTAATTAGGTGCATAAACTAAGAGATAACTGATAATTACTAATTTAAAAATTCTTGTAAAAACATTAAAACCCCAATTTGAGGCCTTATATGTAGGAATTTGGCCTCGAAAAAGTGTCGAAACAATGTCCAATTTGAAGAATCATATTGGCACGATAGTTAACTCTTCGAGAAATAACTCCCTGTAAAATTTCATCCCAAACGGATAACTGAGTCAAAAGTTATGACCCTCGAAAATCCTTGCATCAATATTCATCTCCCCCCGTTATATAAATAGATAATGGTTAAAAAAAAGAATATGTATTGACAGTTTTTGCACATATGGTTTGAAGCTTGATTGGTATAAGACATAAATATCATGGAAATAATATGATCAACCTAATTGCATTTGGGCTATGAACATGCATCATACACTCATATAATTTCATTTCATTTTTCATACATTACAAACCCCTTCATCTCTCCCAAATTCATTATTATTCTCATGTTCTAAGTCATTATTAGTTTGTGCATATGCAAATGATGTTTTGTTTTGCAAAGATGCATAATTACAAGGGAATATTGAAATAAAACAAGTAAGAGATAGAATGGGGATTCCTACCTAATAATTGTTATTTATCATTATCTTTTATCATTAATTAATAAATATGTCCTACTTAATTAACATTATTTATCCTTCTAACTAAATGGTATTTCAATTAATTGAACTACCTAATTGAAGAATAAAAGGAGAATGAAAATAAGGATAAAGCAGGAAGGAAATTGTTTTAGAGGAGGTATGCAAGGAGTCTTGTGAGATTTTTCTTTCACTTTATCATTCACCCTCCATTCTTTTTCAACATGGATTTGATGAAGCTATTGATAGCATGGATGTCTTGTTGAGTTTTGCTTGTCTCCATGTGGTTAATGGTTTTCTTATTAATTTTTCTTGGTTTTAAGTTTGATTTTCTCAGTACTAATCAATTTTTTGGTATGCATATTTCCGCCTTGTAGCTTCACTACCATTGCTCTATTTAGTGTCAAACTTAATCTTTCTTCGTTTACTTTTATACTTGGCTATTTTATTTTATGAGACCAATTCCATCTAGAATAGTTAAAGACAAGAACTCTAATCCAAGTCTACACAGGGGCTTGAAAGCTTCAAAGAATTCAAGAAAATGTATGAGGGTTTCATTTAACAATAAAGATCAAACTCTTTTGGACTCTGGAATTTATTTATCTTTTTAATGTTTATCTCTTTTCTTTAAATATTCAAAATTTAAAAATGCAAAACATTTTAATTTATTCACTTCTTTAATTTTGTATATAACCCTTTTTATCTTGTTTTATTTGATTAGTTTAACTTTTATTTTTTTTAATACAAATTTTCAAAACACGAAAGTTACAAAAACAATGATAATTAATTTTATTTATTTTTAAATAATTTCCATTTCACATATTCACATTTCTTTTATTTATTTAAACTTTCATTTTGTTAATTTACTAATTGTAATGTTTAAAGAAAGCAACAAAATTCATTTCAATATTTTATTCAATTTAAAGTAGTTATTGTAAATACAAATTAAATTAACTTTAGACTGTATATCTTCTTTTAACTGTTTATTTTAGTTTTTGTACTTTTAAATTTGCATTAACTTCTCTTTTCTTTCTTTCATTATTAACCATAATTTTAAAATAAAAGATTTCATTTCAACATATTCTTAGAATCATTAACTTAGTTAACTTTAGTTTGTTTATATTTATTTTTACAATTGAATATTTTAAACTCCATAATAAATTTTGTTTTAATTTTCATTTCATGCTTAAAAAAAATAAAAACATAAAAATTACAAAGGTTACATAATATATAAAAATCAAATAATTGCAAAAATCATGCAATAAAGATTGTAATTCTTTTAATTTTAGGGTTAGTTAGTTTGACTTTCTTTTTAAGTTTCACACTTACATTATTCACTAAAATTTTGTTTAATTTAACATTTCATACAAAAACAAAATAATATAAAGGAAAAATACATAAAAATTAAATATTTACAAAAATCATAGATAAAGATTCATGCTTACACTCTTTAGCTATAGGGTATAATGTGCTTTCTTTATGGGGCTTAAAAATTAGGGTAACATTCACGTATCTTCCCTCCTAGCCTCACAAGAGGTTGAGATGTTGGTCTTGAAACACTCTTGTTTCGATATCAACATATTTTGGCGACCATACTAGGGAGGACTGTTCAATGGTTCTTTCCTAGTCTTGTTTTAATTCTTTCAAACATTTTATCTTCTCCAAATTTCTATCTCTCCCTATGGTTTCAACTACTAATCCCGGGAAAGTCATTCACAAGTATATAATATTTGAATATGACGAAGACCTAAAAAATCACCCTTGGTTTGTACCTACCCCTTTGAAGCTCACTCACCCCGGCAATCCTTTGCCTTACAAATTAAAGCAACATTTGCCTTTATTTCATGGTGATGGAATTGTTACAATAGAAGAACATCTTCGTGAATCTTCAAATTCTTGTAATATTCTTGGAGTTAATGAAAATGATAGTTGCACGCTCTTGTTTATGAACTCCCTTCAAGGTAATGTTGCTTCTTTGTTTTCCAACCTACCCGATGAATTCATCTCTACTTGGTCTGAACTTTCTTATTGGTTTGCTTCTAATTTTGGGCACTTGGATAATCCTTATGGGATTCTTAAGATATTTAATCTAAATTTTCACATGAAGGACGATAAAAACATTCTTGCATTTAATCTTATATTTATCAAGTTTTATAACTACATTCCAATGTCCATTCGCCCTACCAACTAGGCTACCCTCTTACATTATTATGATGTTCTACCTCCTCCTTATCGATGACGGTTGGAAGAAAAGAATGTTCAAAATCTAGAGCTAGCCTTAACCACTTGCCTTGATTTCGAAGAACAATCTGGGTACATGATTCTCCTTTGGTGATTGTGGTTCAAACATATATTTTTCATCCCTAATACCCATCACCCATAATTTACAAGAGCACATTCTCTCCCTTGAACATCGATTTTCGAAAAAATCCTACCATGAGAGATCCTTGGAGCCTTGTTAACTAAGATCTAATTTTAACAACTTTACCATATGTGATCAAGAGTTTGGATGTGAAGAGGATCATTTTCATATCATGATGTTTAATGATCAACCAATCTCTCACATTTCAAATACCATCATTCTTGAAACCAACATACAAACTCAATCTCAATATCATAGTTTACACCAAATCTCTCATTCATATCCATACAATGGTGAAGTTGATTATGCAAAGGAAGAAGTTTATTTTGACCTCATTAATCCTATTTATGACACATTTTTATGTGTTGATGTTACTAATGAATGGTCAAAACAAGTTGATGAAGACCCTTTCGATTTTACAGATGCATATGAAAAGTCTCCCTTTCAAGATCCTCACAAAGTTAATCAAGATCTTGAACTTAATTATGATTTTTCAAATCCATTGTTTCAATTAGAAGAAGTCAAGGTGCTCGATAATTGTATGCATACTTCTCTTGATATGTGCACATTTTCTTTCAATAATGATGATGCATTCAAGGGCATTCCTATGTTTTTGAATCCTTTATATTCTTCCTTGCATTATGATGACCCTATTTCTGATAGGAAGATTTCAACATATTGCTTTATGATGTTTGATGAGTCCATTGACCCTGTTAGAAAAACAGGACCGCGGAGTAATAAAATAAAACAAATGCAGAAACAAAACACAGAAGACACACAATACAAGAGAGACACAGATTTACGTGGTTCACCCAGTGTGGGCTACGTCCACCAGAGAAATTGCCAGGTCCTTC
>SNQJ01S0033648.1:37411-51125 GCA_010110895.2 Picea sitchensis | reverse complement strand
TAGTTATATGGAGTCTATGTCAAATGTGAATGTTTAAAGTACCTAGGAGATAAGGATTAAACGGTTGATAAAGGTTAAGCAATTTAGGGATTATAGAGATTAAGGATTCTAGATACATAGTAAATGATTATAAGGGATTATGGTTATAATAATTTTATAATTAGAAGTAGGGTATTATGGATTACAATGGTTAAGAGTTATGGTGTATATGGTCTAATGGTTTGGGGTTATATGGGTTAGAGGTGATTGATTTTAGTTTTCCAAGGGGTTAAGGATTATAGAAGTTAGGAGTTATAAATTATGGGTTTAAGGATTTAAGGTGTTTAAGGATACACATGTCAGACATTAAAAACAATAAAGATTATAACATTAGAAGTTATATTGATTAAGGATTAGTGGCTATGGGTTAAGGTGGTAAGGAATATAGAGATTATGGGTTTTTGTTAATAAGGGTTAAAGAGATTAGTTGTTAGGGGTTATAAGGGTTAGGTTGTAGGTGTTAGGGGTTACATGTATTAAGTATCAATGGTTATAATGGTTGTAATGGTGAAGGATTATAAGGTTTATAAGAGTTAGTGGATATAATGGTTAAGGATCATAGTGGTGTTGGCGCACAATGGGAATACCTGGGGTTAATCATCAATACACCAACAAAACCCTTAGACACTGTCCTTTCAAAATCACTTGCAAGCAAGTGAAGTTTCACTTGAGGCATCTAGAGGGGCTGCATGAACCAAGGTTCTACAATGATGAGGGGAAGTGAGGCATTCAACATGTCCTTACTAACCATCTACTCATGTGCGTGATTTCCATTAGTTAACAATTACTTATCACGTGACATTAATTTACTTGACATGCATTCATTCACCAGTTTATTTAGTGTGAGACATTATAACAATATATATGAATAACATATTCAACATATTTAATCATTTATCACCATTGCACAGTAATAGTAAACATCATAACATAAAAAAACAACACATCACGACACAAAGGTTTAACGTGGTTCACCCAACTTGGGCTACGTCCACAACGAATGACTTCTTATATTAGTCATTTATAGTCTTCTTACAACTGCGCACTATGCTTACAAAAATATGCAACAATAACCATTACTCAAACATGCCTAGCTGTTATGTTGAAGTTCAAGTCTCACTCCTCATTCATACCTCAAAACGTCTTCCAAAAATTGACTAACCCCCTATATACCTCGACCCTTTACATATTTATACATCAAAATAGGGCTAATCCCGTTAAAATTTTTCCCAAAATCCAGTTGTCTATAACTGTTTTCTGCCATTTTCTCACTGCTCCGTCACGTTTCCTCCTATCACGTGATTTGACTCCTTAAAGTCGACTCTTGTCGCACACTCTAGTCCATCTTCTAACTGCCTTTTATCCTTTGACTTATTATGGTGTAGATCCCAAAACACAACCAAACTTATCCAAAATTCCTATCCAACATACCCCCAACACTCACCTATGGCTTGTCCCGAGCCACTCATGCCTTCTTCCAGTTCGCGATGAAATTCTCGAATGTCTCTTTTGCTTTCATGACCTTCTCCTTTAACTCTATCTCCTTCTTAAAAATTGTGTCGATTGTTTCGATAGTAACCTGAGCCTGCATATTCTCGACACTTTCTTCAACTTCCTATTTGATTATACCTTGAGTGGCTTCCAAGACCGCTGTCACTCTGTATGCTTCGTCTTGTAGTACTTAGATCTATTGTGCGCGAGCCTGCTACTCCGCCCTTAGCTGATTCATTTCTAAATACAACTTCCTGTTCTCATCCATTGTTATTACCACCTCCGCTGGCGGTAATGTGCCCATTACTACTTTGAAATTATGTGCCTTTTCCTGTGTAGCTTGGATATTTTGGATGATATCCTGCTGCTCCTTATCTTCATTTAGTCGTGTCCAGACGCCCATGGTTTCTGCATAGATATGAAGACATTTTACTTGTAGGTTATTTATGCACTCCACAACTATGGTCACTGTCTGTTCCCTTTTCTCCCTTTCTTATGGTGGGGTACTTGGTGTCATGCACACTTCTATGCCGACTATTCATGTGTGGAAGCCCTGAATAACTTCACTTATCTTTGTTACTTGTTCTTCAATTGGGGCCTCCATCTATGTCTGGGCCTCTGGGAGTTCTTGGTAGACCTTCTCGAATGCATGTTGCATAATTTCAACCTTCTGTGTGGACTCATCCCTCTCTTGCTTGACTTTGATGTATTCCATCTCCAATGCTACATTATCATCTATAACCTTAACCAACTCGCTAGATGTATTTTCTATGCACTAGTTCATCTCTTACATCACACTCATCTACAATTATTGCAATACATCCATCGATAGTTGAGATAAGACTAAGTCAATGTGACCTAGTGCCCTCGCCTATTCTTGCATATCTATGATGGGGAAATCTACCACCCCTATCGCTAACTTGATCAATCTGCATTCACTTGTTATTGCTAACGACTGGGAGATTGTTGGCCCTACCTCCCCATTCTTTGTAGTACTTATTTTCGGTTCATCCTCTGTTTATTGCACTAGTGCGATGTTTTTTGATTCTTGCAGTTGGCACAATTCAACCATATTCTCCTGAATCCGTCCAGGGATTTGTTTCTACAGGTGTGTCGCACACTGAAACACATCATCTGTGACTTATTTAACTTGATCGCCAATATTTTCCAAGTATTCCTCTATCAGGGATTGGATGGAAACTTCCTTGACAAATTTTCGCTTTGTCTGTTGGGGTACATATCTCCTTGTATATAGTTCTTTCCACTTCTTATCTATGTGCAGTGTTGTCTTTTGGGTGGTTTCTTCTATACCATTTCCTCTTTCATGTTCGAATCCTTCTTCATCATCATATATCTCTTGGAATTGTGGGATTTTTTTCCTTTTAGGACCCTGTTTTCGTTGGTGGAATATTCAACTTATCATCCCAATTGATCATAATATGACCCATATTGTCCTCCATTAATCTGTATTGTGTGGGCAGCCATTGCTGATCTAGGTCCTTTTTCGCTTGTACATACATATGGTGGCACCCTGCCTTAAAGCGCGCCACTGCCTTATACGTCGACCACCTGTGGTGGTATACACAGTGTTAACTCGATGATGTCCCTAATGGTTTATTTATAAATATAAAAGGCCACATTGTAGTCCATATGTCATGCCTTGTGGGTAGTGTGCCATAATTTCTGATATCGCGCAACTAGACACGACTTATCCTTGACCCCCAAAAACTGTGTGTCATCTGGCTCTTTCCATGCCGATAGCACTATTAGAATGAGTAACCAGGCATAGTGGAACTTAGTACCCTTATCCTGCGCCTCTTCACAATCAATTAGGAACTGGTTGAGTATGAACATCGCCTGGTTCATTTGGACGCCTTTCAACTGTTTTTATGATCGTTGTTGGGACTTGATATTTTCTACACTTTCTTAACAATTTACAAACTAAGGCTTGCGTCACAAACCATACTATCGAGTCGCATATGCTTGCGACATCTAATTCACGTTGTCCTCGAAACATATGGATCTTCTCCTTCACGCTCTCAGATATAATCTTTTCATTCTTCTTGTTGAAGAACAACAATGAGGTGTCCTTCCCTTGTGATGGTAGGCTCGTAATGCGCACAATCATGTTTGTATCAATGGAAACTAGTCTGTCAAACCAAAAGTAGCCCCCATGCATGCAAATCAACAACATTTTTACGCAGGAATTAATTTCTAGGCTCCTCCCAAAGTGAGGTATGCCGAAGAAGTTAACAATACTTGTTTTCTGTGACCCTGTAGCCCAAATCTATGGCTCTATGAATATCATCTGTGTCATAGAGCCAATGTATTTCTTCAAGTACTTGCTTGGAAATAACTCTGGAAATTTATTCTCATATGTTATGCCATGGTCGACATACTTCAAACTTGGTATCATACCTAACATGTCCTCTTCCATAATCACTCCCTCTGGAATATCTGGCTCCATGAGTGGGTGCCTCACATATTTTTGTAAGTGGACCATTTTTGCAAATTTTTTTTCTCAGTGGTATATAGTCCTTAGGGAATATTGATGCTGAGGAAGATGCCTCATGTGTCTCTTCAACTACAAGTGTCATTATTGGTTGACTACACTGTTTCTTTGGTACTTCTATTGAATCCGCTGCTACCTTGGGTGGTGCAATCTTCTTCTACAACAATTCTCTACATACAACTATGCTCTGCAAATCGGCTCTACAACTCGAATATGAAACTTGGATCTCTATGCAAATTATAGCTGAAAATAACCTTCCTCGTTGTCCGTTCACTTGATTTTATACCTCATCGCCAACTATTAGCTTCCCTTTGTGCCTAAACTTGTCGTCTAATCCACTAGTGTTTTTCATTCATTACCTGTCATCATGCTTCATTAACTTCATATCTTCAACGAGTTATCCGTTAGATTATGCAACTTGTCAAGATCTTCTTATCAATCTGCACTCACCCTTCCAGGCTCAGGCATCCATTCACTGCTATGCATTCCTTCAACGATCTATCTTTCCAAGGATTTCACACACAAGGAGAGCGCTAACCCATTACCAGAACCCCACCAAGGTTCTCCAATTATAGGGCTTTAGTGTCCTCAACAATAGTTTTTCTTTCCCAACTTCCAACTTTTATTCAATATTATCTCCTTTGCATCACACACATGTAATTATCATGAGAGAACATAAAATAATTTATTTAGAACTCTAACTTATTTCATAAGTAATTCAACTTTTCCCAAAATATGAAATTCAATTTCATAATTTTTCATTGTTGTTGCAATAATAGGATGCATTCTTCCTTATGGATTTCAGCAAGAACCATGCTGAATACTATTTTCCTGCAATCCTTTCATCTTGCATTCAATCAACAAATTGTTAGTATTTATTGTACATCATAATTTCATTGTAATATGTACCAAAACTTACAAAGTGATTTTAGAGTTTCCTACACCTAGGAATCCAATCACAATACCAAACAATTTTATTAAATAAAGAATGAATTATCATTCTGTGCATAAGCATGTTCACGATAAATATTAGTAAGTTCATTACTTCAATTTTTGAACAGAAACTTTTATGTAGTCAATATTCATGTGACTACTTGTCTTGCAACTTTCTTGTTGCAACTTCTAACAACTCCTAAAATGTTCTCAACTCCAGGAGTTAACAACATTTTTGTTGTAAGTAAAATTATTTCCTTGCAACAATATATATGTATGCATTCACAAACACATTCAGAAAATGCATTTAAGTATACAATTCTACCATTCCTAAGTGCAACTCTACCACATACTAGGCATGAGTGCAACTCTCAATGCACCTTGCATTGTTTTTTTTTTTTTAGAATGATCCTTATCTAAGTCATGTATCTCACCATCCATAAATTGGAAATCTGGCCAATGTCTTGACACCTTCTCCACACACTTCCCATTGTCTTCTCGATTATTTGGATGCCTTCCTTTCCGACCCGAACACTACACCAAGAATATATTTTTGTGGTGTGCATTAGTGTTAGCGAAAAGGTTGTAGTCCAAGAATTATTTAAAGATAGGAATATTTTGGTTATTTGTGTGGTATATAACCTTTCCATATCCATACCTTGCCATATCCAACCATGTCCTGGTCTCATGCATGACTAGTTTTCCTGGCATCATTCCTATAACCAGTTCTTATCTTTTATTTCTTTGGTTATTACCCCATAACCAGAATAACATGACATGTTACTATGTCAGTGTGTGCATTCTAAAGCTAAAAGCTTTGATATCTATAACATGCCTCTAGCGTTTACCACATCTAGTGATATCTTATTCATGCTAATGCATTAAATAATACCATACTGTGTATTATAAAATTCCATCTGGGGAAATTCTCTCCTAAATTCCCCTTTGACAATCATGAAACATAATTTCCAAAGAAATACTTACCTCCATAGATGTCATTAAATAAATTTGATGTTACCTAGTTAGTTGTTGACAGTAGAAGCTTTCATGCCTCTTTATCAGATTTATAACCAACACTTTATCTTTTTGTTGCTTCCTTACATATGCAACACATTATCCGCAACCCTTGAAACATGCAAGAATTATCTCTTTATGGTTGTCTTGATAAGCCATACATAACTACTGGTATAATAATTGCAACAACTTCTTTCTCCTTGTATCACTTTTCCTTGTTGAACCTAAAAGTCTTCAATTCTTCTCAGATTCCCGAATCTTCTTGTGCTCTCATTGTAATCAATGTGCATGATTATTTCTGACTTGAGCACTTTCTAGTCAAATCACTCTTGGCTGCCTTTGATTTCCCAACTAAAATGCTAAGCTGATATCAACCTTCAAATTTCATTTATTTTCTATATCCAACTAATCCAATTCCTACTTGGACGAATTACAATTCCAAACATGTTGTCTTATAGACTTTGGGTCTTCAACATCCTTTTACTTCTCGGGACTGAACTTCTTCAGCCCTTTCCTGACTGAGTACTTTAGTACTTGAGGCTTCTTACATCCTTCTCTTCTCTTTTCTTAGCCAACTTAGCCTTAAACTTGAATTGCATAACCAATCTCTAGCATACTGTAAGGATTCACATATTTCTCCTTCGCTAGTTGTACAAAATTAATTAAAGGTACTTAACATTGCTTTTACTTTACCATTGTAATTTCAAGTGATACTTCCAATCTCTAGGAATGTCACTCATGGATCTATGCCACTTAAGATGGATTATTATCAGGCACCATATCCTTTGCATTCAAAACCATGCCTAGAACCATTTTCTTCTTCATGGTTCCTTATTGATTTCTCATTAGAAATTCATTTCACTTTTAAGTCATTCTTGACCTGGCTTCTCCATACTTGAATCCCTTTGGATTGACAACCCAATGTACTTTGGAAATGCAATGGTTCCTTTGGAATGTACTCAACATCCCTCTTTATTGTTGTCACAAATCTTGAGTGCTATAATAGACTCAAATATCTTGGAATTCACCTAGTGGTATTCTTTTCCACTATCTTTGAGTTACTCTTTGAAATTTATTCAATTTTGAAATGAACTGAGATTTACGTAATGCCTTCCCCAAAGTATGGATATATACCTCCAGAACCAATCTGCACATGATGCATTGCTTATGCATCTACTGACATTTATTTAGTGCATACACACCTACATTACTTCATCTTGAAGTTTATCATACAACCATGCTTCTACTAGGTACTCTGTTAGCAATAAGGGAGGTGTTACCTCCAAAACTGTAGGTTTGATCCTTGGAATGTTACATCTCATTTCCAAATTAGAGTTTCGTAGAAGTATTCCATCTTACTCACTGAGTATAGATGTCTTCAACTGGTAGTTTCCTCAAGAAATCATCTTCCATATGAATCTATACTGTCTCCCCCAAACAAGAATTCCATTAGGGTTGTCCATGTTTCTTATTGAACCCAACGTATGATCCAATAACTTCTTTAAAATCCCAAATGTAAAAACAAAGAACTGTCTCTATCCTTCTTTCTTCGATCTCGATTTGAATGTGGGATTATACCAGGATTCCTCTCCAGAGTTCTCCTTCTCACCCTGCAACACGATCCCTGTACCTAAACTACACAATATCAACTGTATGTGGAGACATACCCTTCTTCCTCACGGAGGTATACAATACACAGATAAACAAACATAATTACAAAGGCTTCCAAAATACTTGAAATAAAGTATTTTCCTTTTATTTCATATACTTGTGTTTACATACAATTACACAGGTTCACAGGCCTTGCTTTGTCTGGATTATATCAATAGACTTCAATCCTCATTCTGTTGGCCTGATTAACATTCGTTTGGCCACTTTCAATCTCTTGGCCTGATTAGCATTCAATTGGTCACCTCTCTTTGCCTCTAAGATAAAAGGACCTTAGACCTTTATTGGATCCTATCATAAGGTTCACAAACCTTCTTTACCACTTTTGATGTGGGTCCGAACTAGACGAAACCCATAGGATTCCTTCCTAAGCCTTTTTCTTTCTTTTAACATGGTTTTCAGGCACTAGCCCCTTATTATTCATCCCCCAACCACATTTAACCACATGTCGTAACCAAGCGCTAGAAGACAAACGATTATCCAGAGCCTAGGGAACTTCAGGGCTCTGGAAATTCGAGCTTTGGAAGTTTTCCTTTCTTCTTCACTCATTTTCTCCAAACGCTGAACCAACAAAGTACTGAACAGTTGCTCCTTCAGGGATTCAAAACTTTGGACTTTAGAGGTTTATACCTCATTACTCTGTGATTCTAACGAACATAAAACATTGATCTGTCGATCACTTTAAGATCAATGATCCTTCTTGATTGCAGACCTTAGACATGCTTGTGGTTTAACAAAAACCCCGACTTTTGCAATGGAAAGATGTGCGATGGGGAAAAAATCACGTCCACCGTTGATCTTCCTCCCGATGGAGATCTACGATCTTGATTGATTGAGGGATGTGAAATATCCCTTACATTAATTTTCCTTTGGATTTATGCAATCTCTCTCGTTCGTTGATCTATTCCGCATAGATCCGACAGTCATGATATCGCCATCATTGATATGGAATTTCTCCATGTATCCTCTCTCGATCAACGGTCGATATTAACTTTGTCCCTTCGAAGCTTAGAGGGGTTTCACCTTCATCAGAATCCATTCTTTCTGAACGTTGAACTGGCGAACTTCCAGAGTCTAATCAACAACCACACACTAGAGGATGTTACATGGAAAAAAGAAAGGAACAAACAGGTGGCCCAATCCAAGGGGTGACACATGTCAAGTTCTAACTGGAATGAACAGTCTTTGAAGAGAATGGAACACGGTGGCACGTGGAAATAATATTGTGTTTCCATGTCACCCTTGGTGAAATCAGTAGGCCACATCACTCTAGAACTTCGGGCTTCGACAGATTCTCCTTCGACACATCAAAAAACCCCCAGACCGTCGAACTGGCGAACTCATTGTAGTACACCTTTGGAGCTTTGGAGTTCTGCTACTTCAAAGCTTCATCACTTTGGCCTTCGAAGGTTTTTGTTGCAATACTCCACTCATCCTCCGAACGAACAAATGTCGAAGTGGTGAATTACTTGAACACGAATTTCTTCGCAGCTTTGGAACTCCGACGCTCCAGAGCTTCGGGCTTTGGAGGATTTTTTGTTTCAACTCCTTCCAACATTCCCTCTAAATGCCAAATTTCTGAACTTTAGAACCCTCCAGGGTCCACTTAGCTCTTCTTTCATCTATCAAGGTGGTGACATGTGGCCCCACTGTCAAGTGACATGTGTCAGGGCACAATTGGTACTAAGTGTCTATCAAAAGTACAAAAACAAGTGACACATGGTAGACTTAGGGTAAGTCCACATCACCCTAGGTGACATCATCATGCCACATCATATCCGACGCATCGGGACTTCGCTAATTTCTTCTCATCGACACTTTTTCAAAACTGTCAAACTGTTGATAAGGTCCACATCACCCCAACATTTCGTGATTTCGACACTTCAAAAGATCTCTTCTCATCCACACATTTTCAAAACTCCCGAACTGTCGACTGCCGAACAATTTCTTCTCGTAGCTTCGGGACTTCGATGATTTCTTCTCATCAACACATTTTCAAAACTGCCGAACTATCGACTGCCAAAATATCGAACCGACTGATCTGCGGACATGTAGCTCCAATAATGGATGGTCTGGATTGGTTCTGGACTTCAAGAATTCATAGAAATTCTACTCCGCGCAATCTCAAACAGATTTCCCTGGACACTGAACTGTCGAACCACTTGGGGAAATCCAATGATTTTCCTTCTCCTAAATGATCTATGACTGAGAGTCACTCTGGGACTTCGAAGCTTCGAGGCTTCAGAGGATTTACCTACTGAAACACTGCCCAACCCCCAGACTTTCGAAACTCAGGATATCATAAACTGGGTAAGGCTCTTTTCGTGGACCTTCCATGAACCTCCCAGCCTTAGACCACGTTTCTCCAAGATATGAGCAGTGGGTCGCCCCCGAGCTGGGACTAAACTCCACCCAGGGTAAAGGGAACCCTAGGCTAGGCTAAGACTACGTAAAGTTGAATAATGCAATAGGAAGGATTCCCTCCCAAGAGCCTACTTATGCCCACCAATCACAGACTTTCATTCCCCACGTGCCTGTCCCACCCCAGGAATATGCACCTTCACTGTTCCATAGCCCATCGACTGCTCCACTTTCCTTCCAGGGCTTCAACAACAAGTTGGATTAGGAATTCTCAGAGATTTGTAGTTGCTTCTCGAATCCCTCCAGGAAAAATCACTTCCCCAACAATATCTCTCACTTGGAGAGAGTTTCCCATAGGCCTGAAAACCTGCTTCTTCAATCCATAGGCTTGACAACCCGCTAGGGATTATAACGTTGGGATATATAATAGTCCAAGTGTTAGCGCTAATATTAAATGTTACATGGATTAGCAACTATCTGAATTATGGAATAAATGTTGTACATATTGGGTTAATAAGTGTTATATGGGTTAGTAACTATGGAAAGTATAAGGGTTAGGATTCTAGGGGTACATGGGGTTATATTTTAAACATTACAAATACAAGGGGTTATGGTTTATATGGGATAAATAAGGGTTATATGCATTAGAGGTTACAATGGAGAGGAGTTTAGGTGTCAACGGTAAGGGTAACATGGTTAAAATTTAGTTGTTAGGGTTTATAAAGGTTATGGATTAATGATTATAATGGTTAGGGGTGATATGTGCTATGCGTTATAAGGGTCATGGATAACAAGGATTGTTGATTATAATGATTATGGGTTATAAGGCTTAAGGGTTTTAATTCTTAAGGGTTAGAGGTTATAAGAGTAAGGGGTTTGGGTTTATATGGGTTACAAGTTAGTGTTGAATCATGCTATAAAATTTTGGCATTAGGAGGCATAATGGTAATGGGTTATATTAGTTAATGATTAGAGGTTAGGGTTTAGAGAGGAGAGGGAATTTTATAGTCATAGAGGTTTAAGGGTTATTAGTTGCAGTGGTTAGGGATGCAAGTTTATAATTTATAGGGGTCAAGTAAATGGTTATAGGTGTGAATGGATAAGTTTTATTGGTGTTATGGGTTATAACTGTTGATACTGGGAGGGGGGTGAATCGATATCAAGTACAATTTAAAACCTTTTTCAACATATACTTAAACCATTCAATTATATCCAATGAAAAATGAACAATAGTACAAGAGTTACACCAATACACCACAATAAACCATGCACAATATATGAGAAATAATCAATAGTTATTATTCAAGGGAAGTAATGACTTCCAAAAGTAGCTACAACTTCCAAATATAAAGGGAGGGATAAACCTCCAAGAGGAAGATACAATCCTCCAATATCAAGAGAGGGTTGACCTCTCCATCCTTTCCCCTTCCTTCCACCCAAGAATATATGAGAGATAATAAAACTTTACATTAAATCATCATCATCAACCAACCATCACATAGAACCTGATAATGCTTCCTGAGATTTCTTCAACTTATGCAATTATTCAATTCTTGGAATACTTTGATCTTGTAGATAATATTACTCAATGTATTCTCTGAAACTCCTTCAATTTTCATTCCTTGAATCCTCCCCAAAAAGAAGTTATAGAGAGAATGTTAGACCTTATTCAATTCTGGTTTATTCAGGAGAACGAACTTGTACATAATGCCCCACGCTCAATATTTGACATCTGATTATAAAAATCTCACGCAAGAAACTAAAGCTCGTACTATTTCCAATGAAATTAGTCTCACTTCATTTGTATTATCTATGAATAAGTTATGACTATTTTTCCCGGAACACCTGTTTATGACTAGTTTCAGGACTATTCAAAAACCCTATCTTACACAGAGTGTATCTCCAAAATTATAATGAATAAAGAGCTGAAATTTTTACCACAGATACCTAGATATGTCTTCTCAATAGCATATCAATTTCACCATATGAATCATTCTAGAAAAAAAAGTTATAGCAAAAATGGTAAGATGACTTGTAAATAACACACCTTAGAACACATCACCAAGAGACTTCATCCTCCCTTGAATTTTTTCCTTCTTTACTTTAGATCTCCTTTGAAATTCGACTTCAAACTTGTGTATCTAAAATGAATGTATAATGATATGTATTTATACCCTTTATGTCACTTCATTAGGGCCGACATGACACTTTCTTATTTTGTAATTATTTTCTTTAATTATCTTCATGGACGACCTGTACTTCCTTCTTCAATTCACTTTGTCATCTTCAAAAATTCATTTCTCCTCAACCATGAGAATCTATGTGGCTTGCCACCTACCACTGGAAACAACATGATGTATACTATTCATCCATGGGTGTTTTTTCTTCATGTGCATTGTCCTTCATGTCCAAATACCTTCATAAATCTTGCGGTCCAAAACCAATGACTAGGGTTGCATCAATGACAACAACCAATCTTCCAACAATCTCCCCCTTTGTCATAGATGGAAATACTCATGCTCCCCCTATCATCATGATCCCAATTTCTCTCCTCCTTTGACATCAATGTCAAAGGGTAGGGTTGCTCCCCCTAAGTTTAATGGAAAAAGGTAACTCTCTTCTTTGGGGCTGCTCCCCCTGAACATATAACACTCAATAAAACTTCATTTTTATGGTATCTTTCTTCCTTGGAGATTTTTTGTGAATTTAGGACTTATATGTTACTTGGTCTTCTTGTTGCAGTTGCAACCAATCTTCCTGAACCTTCTTCTTTGATGTTGCATCTTTGTGAGTCAAACATGAGAGTATATCCTTGATCACACATTTTACTAACACTGAGTAGATTATGCTTCAAGTCTTCAACTAATAGGACATTCTTTGCTTTTACATTTTCTCTTCCAAGCTCCACTACACCTTTTCCAATTATTTTGGCAGATGAGTCATCTCCAAATGCAACATTTCCACCCTTTCTCTTCAAGATAATGAATTTGTCTTGATCCCCAGTCATGTGTGAAGAACATCCACTATCTATGTACCATTCATATTCTTCTTTACATTCTTCAGCAGTCAATGCTTTTCGACAATCTTCATTGTTTGCAATCTCTTTCCTTCTCCATACTGTGGTTAGCATAGGGACATCTTCATTCATATATCTGCAATCTCGTGCTTTGTGACCAAGATAATTACATTTGTAGCATACAATATTTTTGTCCATCAATGGGGAAAATGAATTATAACGTTTTTTGACAAATCCACTATTATTTCCATATCTTCTATTTACACCATTCATGTTTCTTGCATAGTTGTTCCTTTCATTGATTCTGCAATTAATTTCCTTATGTGAAATTTTTTTGCAAGTATAACAATGACCAAGAAACAAATTTTGATACCTGGGATTAAGTGACCTTCTTTGTGATGTAGTCCATCTGGGTTCATGATCTAATCTTTTATAGTTTCCTTCATACTGATTGAAGCTTCTTTGATTCCTGAAGGTAGGAGGTCTTCTTGGATATTCATCTCTATTGTAATCATTCCTTCTTTCTGGTATCCTGGTCCACTTCTCATCAATTGTCTGTGTAGCTCTTTCTTCAACCTTCTTGTTGGTATTTGCATCTTCTTTGTATGAATTTTCACCCATGCATCCAAGATGTGTTAAGTCTTTTGGCACTTGAGAGTTTCTTAAGCTCTTCCGCAATG
>SNQJ01S0033648.1:0-26203 GCA_010110895.2 Picea sitchensis | reverse complement strand
CTATTACTCTCCCTACCTAGCCCCTATAAATACTAACCCTTAATCCCTCTAAAGCACAATTCTAAACCTGTATAACCCAAATAAACTAGGATCCCTATAAGTCCTAATGACCTTAACTCATATAACCCATAACCCATATATTTTCATCATAATACATAACCCTACAACCCTTGTACATAATAATACATAACCCTTGTACATCATAATACATAGCCCTTGATTTGTGTGTCCACAATATGATCACTGGATGCATGTTTTATGCAGTCGGGGTTGAGCTCTGTTGGTGTCAGTTGTTCTTCTACGTCTGAGGTGTCCAATAATGGTGGGAAATAAGGGCGAAGGAGATCCACGTTGAACACTGGGTGCAGGCCAAGGAAAGGAGGAATGTTGAGCTCAAAAGAATTATGTCCCACAGACTTGGTGATGGTGTACGACCCATAACGGAGTGGGAAAAGCTTCTGATGGGGTCTTATAAGGCGTTCTTTCTGCAAGTCAACCAAACTTTGTCGCCCACCTGAAACTTATGTGGCACCCGATGTTGATCATGGCGCTGCCTGTACTTGTCATTGGACTTCTGTAGGATATCTTGAACATGTTGGCAAATGTGTTGGATCCGCTCAATGGTGGCTTTGTCAGCTTTTGTCATCTTCAGTTGGAGCAGGAGATGAGTCGGTTGAAGTGACCAAAAGGGGAAGTGCAACATCTATGGGACCCAATGGTTGGAATCCCAACCCCACCTGAAAGGGGTTGTGGTCGGTTGAGCTATGCATGGAAATTGGAAAGGACCAAGAAGCTTCGAATCTCAGTGAGTGTGGTTGGGGCTGGTGAGTCACAGATAACTTGGATGTTGGTTGGATCCACATGTACGCCATGTTGATCAATGATGTAGCCCAGGTAATGGATCTTGTCCATGCCGAAGGATCATTTTTCCAAGTTGGCATATAGCTTGTGCTGCCGCAGGGTGTGCAGAACCTATTGAATATGTTGCAAGTGTTCAGCCCAAATCTTGTTGTAAATGAGAATGGCATCTAGATACACCACTACAAAAGTATTGGTGAATGGTCGCAGGATATCGTCCATCTTCCTCATAAAAGTGGTTGGAGCATTTGTTAAACCAAAGGGCATGACCAGCCATTCAAAAAGGCCTTCCTTTGACTTGAAGGTGGTTTTTCATACATCTGTTTGTTCTATCGGGACCTGGTGGTAGCCAGACTTTAGATCAATCTTACTGAAGTATTTGGCCCCCGTGAGTTGATCAAGGAGGTCATCTATTCGAGGAATTGGGTATCGGTTTATGACTATGATTTTATTCAGAGATCAGTAACCAATGCAGAGTCACCAGGTTCCATATTTCTTATGTACCAGCACGATTGGGCTCCCCCAAGGTGATGAGTTAGGACAGATCTGCCTTTTATGGAGCAGTTCTTCGATCTGACGCTTGATCTCCTCATTCTCTAATAGAGAGTGACGATAGACTGGCCCATTGGGCACCAGTGCACCGAGGGTCAGATCGATGGGGTGCTTGACCTGGCAGTGCAGAGGTACCCTGGTAGGTGAGGAGAAGATATCTAAGTATTCTTCCATGACCTTATCTACTTGTTTCTGCTATGTGGAGAGGTCAGTCGCAAAGACCCTGGATGTGGTTGCGATCTTTCACTTATTCTGAGAGCGAATCACGAAGAAGAAAAACTTCCCCGTCTGAGAGATGACCTTCCTGCTTTGCTTAGTAGAGATCAAGGAAATAACACTAGGTGGAACTGCCTCGGGTATCCTATACAATTTCCTGTTCAAAGTAATAATAAAACTATGAGGCCTAGACTCATATACAACATAATGTTTCCATAAATAAGGTTGGCCCAAAAGAACATCACAAACTTCGAGAGGAGCAACATCACACGATACCTCATCTTTGAAGGGATTGATGCCATACGAAAGTCGACACTGTTGACTGACGTGGAGATTGCTTCCTTGGTGGAGCCATCTAATGGTGTAGGGTTGTGGGTGCGGCGTTGTCGGTAGGGCCAACCGCTTGACGACCTCTACTGACATGTGGTTCTTCTGGCTACCGCTATCAACGATGAAGTGCAACGGGGTGCCTTTTACCCACATATGTGAATGGAAGAGGCGTTCTCCTTCTTTTGGCTCGTCTGTTTCACCAGGCTAGGGCTTGGTGGTAGAAATGGTGGCAGTGGGTTCCACGTCAATGATCTGTCTTCCCCTTTCTGGTTCTGGCTCAGAGTCAGAACCCACATCTGATTCAGAGGCTTTCACTTCGTCCACCATCTACTACTTTGAGTGACAGTTAGCAGTGTTATGCCAAGCGTTGTTATGGAAGTCACACCACTTCCCGATATCTTTCTTTGTATTTTCGGTGTCCTTCTTTGCTTGCAGATTGGACTGGTTGTCCTAATACTATCCATCTTTTCTCTGTCCTTTTTTCTATGGTTTGGGGATGCCCTTTCCTGGCTTTCGCTGTGAGGAGTTCCCAGGCCCAAATTGTTGCGTCTTTTGTTTGAGTTTTTTCTCGATTTCGACAACATATCAGTAGGTCGCGCCCAAGGATGAGATGTCCAGAAATTCCATTTCATTCGGGATGTATCTATGCAGAGCGTCGCAATACTTGAGCACCATATTTTTCTCTGAATCTTTGATACCCAGCTTGGTGCGCAAGGTATAGAAGATATTTGTGAAATTTGGCACTCCTTGGTCTCTTTCTTGCCACAGTGTGGTCCATTTGATATAGAAGTCGTCATAACTTTCGATAGGGTAGTATTGTTCCTTAATAGCATCCCTGAAGGATTCCCAGGTGGCCATGACTGTAAATAATGAGGGTTCCTCTATTTCTTTTTTCTCACAGAAAGTTTCCCACCAATCTTTGACATGGGGAATGGCTTTGAGGAGCGCAAAAGTAATCTTTTCTCTATTCGAAAAGTGATGGACAAAAAAATACCCTTCTAGTAGATTCAACTACTTGTCTACAAAATCTACATCTACCTTACCTTCAAATATAAGAATATCAAAGTTTATTTGTACCTTGAAGGGGGCGGTGCCTCCGATCGAAGAAGATGTGTCACCTGTTGGTAGTCGCCGAAGGATTTGTGCGAAACTATCCATCATCTCATTCCTTTGTTGCGTGAGGGATTCCTCAATCAACAGTTTAAAAGGATCTCATGTCTCGTCATATTTATTTTCTCCTTCCATGAGAGGTCGCTTGGGCATGCGAGATCTTTTGTCCTCAAGAGAGACAAGCTCGAGACACAACTCTTTGTACTCTGACCTTGTTGGGGACATGCATTAAGATGACAGGGAGCAGACCGCTCTGATACCATTGATCTGGATTTTATGAGCAGAACGAAATGACTACAAATTATTAACATGCGCTTAACACAAAATAACATAGATACAGTAAAATTGGTTTTCTATTCAATAAGGAAATAAGCTGAAATTGTAAAATGCAACGGAAACAAGCTTGTTGGAATGGTGGCGGCTTATCTATGAGAAGAGATGTGATGGTTGTGCTCATTCGTAAGAATATGATTACAATGAGGCTCTGAAGTCCTTTTTACAATAAACAGGAATGCCAAAAACCCTAGGCATCCAAAAATCTAACCCTAAGAGATGGAGCGCCAAAAGTCATATGGGCCCCGACTAGGTAAGTTAGTACATCAACTTCCCAGGGTCGTAACTTTTGCATATGATCTTCGTTTTAGGCGTATTATAGCCCGTTGGAAAGGTATCATCGATGATATTCATTTTGGGGGCTCAATCATTCCTTTGACTATCATTGAGAATCTCTATCCCCAAAAACCTTCATTTAGGCCCTCAAAATGGCTCTGAAAGTTAAAACTACTAAAAATAGTAAATTGCCAAAATTGCCAAAAAACTGTTTTGAGCCAGTTGGAAAATGTGGGTGGCCACCAATATCCACCTGGATCAAACCCTTGCAACCCTTAAATCCTAATCTTAACCCTTATAAGCCCTAAAATTTAACCCTATAATTCCTTATCCTTGATCCTTATAATTGCTTTAACCATTAACATTAATTATCCCTAATCCTCAACCCTTGTAATTCCTAACCACTAACCATTATAAAAAATAACCACTTTATCCCATAATCACTTACCCCTATTCCATAAAACCCTCCAAATTAGAACCCATAATCAACTAACCTATAACCAATATCCTCTAATCCATATAATTCCAAAAACCATGAACTCTTATAACTCTTATTACCCCTAAACCTTATATACCTTAACACCTAACCTATAATCCAAATAACCTCTAATCCTTATAACCATTATACCTACTAACCTCTTGAACCATAACAAGTAATCCTCTACCACTATAGCCCATAATCACTTACCCCTAATCCATAAAACCTCCAAATCCAAACCCCTAAACTAATAAACTATAACCAATATCCTCTAATCCATATAACGCTTAAAACCATTAATCCTTATAGCCTTTATTAACCATAAAAATTATAACCCCTAATCCCTAGAACCGCCATACTTATTAACCCTCTAACCCCTAACCCAAAATTCATAACCCTCATAAGCCTTAAAAATTAAAACACATAAGATTAATCTTCTAACCTCCATATACTAAAACCCCAATACCATAACCCCTTAACTATATCACATAATGGTCTGGTATAACCTCTAATGGTTGGGTATAAAATCTAATCCTTATAACCATTAAAAAAGAAAACACATAAGCTTAATCTTCTAACCTCTATATACCTAACCCCAATCCCATAACCCCTTAACTCTATGTCATAACCAATAAAACTGTGAATCTATATCCCTGAATTTACCCTAACCCTATCCCTAAATTATATAACCCTTAACCCTATAATCTCTAACCTCAAACTCTTGTAAACCTCTTATACCTAACACATGCAATTCATATAATCCCTAACCATTATAATTAGTGTCATAGATTCCACCCTTAACCTTTATAAAACTTAATCCCTAACCCTTATAGTTCCTAAAAAGTATAAGTAGGCTAAAAAGAATATAAGCGCTCTGAAGTGAAACTCTCATCGTTGTTACAAGGGTTTCAATCATCGACTGCCCCCTTCCATAGTCTCTGTCTTGGGGGAAAGGGATCCCCCACCTCTGTACCTTGTTGTGTTCCAGACACTTATGCCTTTGTACACGAAATCAACAAAAGGAAACCCCCAGTCGTGATTCGTTAAAAAGTTTAATGAGATCCTGAAGGTCTATGTTCATTCCCCATCCTCTCGACCGTTCTCCCTAAGATTGGCAGAAAATGGCTTGATTTAACAATTCACGAGACTCTGTCCCTCCCCAAGGGAAATGGCGCAATGGCTAAAGAAAAATTGAAAGAAAACGATAAAAGGGTAGCTTTCAACAACCTTCTGTGGTAAGGGATTTTATGTATTCCTCTTTGAAAACAAACTTTATAGAGACTTGATTTTTAGGAATGGACCATACTTCATGGGAACCAGAAGAATGTATCTAAATCAATGGACTCCAGACTTCATCCCTGAAAATGATATTCACTCAGTTGTCCCAGTTTGGGTCAGGCTACCCTTTCTGCCTCTCCACTATTGGAATAATGAAACCATAAAAAATATTAGAAACACACTGGGAAGGTTCATCGATTGGGTCGAACCATGAGACAAACTACAATCCTATGCATGTCTTTATGTAGAAGTAGATCCATAAAAAGGACTTCCAGAAGCAATCCAACTAACCCTAGATGGGTGGTCATACATTCAAATAATAGACTATGAGCAAATCCCTTTTAAGTGCAAAGCCTGCCATGAGTATGGACATTTCACCAAAAAATGTCCCAAGGAAACACATGAGAACCTTGAAAACAAAGTGCCAAATCAATGGCATCCAGCCAAAAGAAAGAAAGTGACAAATAAATTAGGAGCTCAACAACAGGAAAGGAAAAACAACACTAAGCCATCCTCGCCAAGCAAGGGTAAATCACCGATACAAATCAACAATGAATAAGAAAGAAACAAAAATAGATATGACCCTCTTAAAAACCTAGATGTAGAAACAATCAACTCAAAAGAAAGCACAGAAGAAATTCAGAGTCAACAAAACCCAGATCTAGACCCTACTTCGCCTCTAGTCGAGCCTGATGCCCCTTAGCTCTTGTACCCTCCCCATGTACTAGAGGATAAAATCCAGGAGAACTCAGGGGAATAACTGGATATGGAACTCCTAAAGAGTGCCAGCACAATGAAAGCAGGAAGGAAAACCAATAAAAATAGAAGGGAAAAAGCTACAAACCAATACAAGGAACCAGGAACCCAACCAACGCTGGAAGAAATCCTAAAAAAAGAAGGGAAGAGTGGGAAAGATCCAACAACAAAAGGACAGTCTCAACCCACAAAAGGGGGGGGGAACAAAACATTCCAGTAAATAATGAAGGTAGTCTCTCGGAATTGCAGAGGATTGGGACAAAGGGAAAAAAAGAAGCAATGGGAAATTTAATCAAAACAAAGAGACCCCATATCCTCCTAATTCAGGAGACTAAAATGCAGGGATATGAAGCCTTGCGAGAAATGAAACAAATATGGAAAATAAGCAGTGGAACAACACTAAATGTTAGAGGAGCATCAGGATGGATCTGTAGAGTATGGAATACCCAAATCTTTAGAGAAGAGAAAAAGGTAGAATCTTCACACTGGTCGTTGGTGTATATCAAGCATCTACAATTAGGAATCACTTATCCTATATGTAATGTTTATATGCCTAATAATTACTAGGAAAAAATTGAATGTTGGGAATCCTTAATGAAAATCAAAGAGATCGGAGCACAAAACAACTTTATTATAGTAGGAGACTTCAACACAACTCTGCACCAAGGTGAAAAAAAAGAAGGATCTATAGTAAGGGACCCGCTCAGGGAACACCTGGAAGATCTGATATCGGAACTGGATTTGTTTGATGTTCATCCTTCCAAAGGGAAATACACTTGGAGCAATAAAATACTATGGGTGGGACACATTGCTGCCAGATTAGATCGCTTTCTCATCCATAGATCTATCCTCCTTCTCCCGCTCAACATTTTGTCCCAAATTGTTCCCTGGGGAATATCAAATCACCACCCAATAGCCCTCTCCTTCGACAAAGTAGAAAACTTGGGACCCATTCCCTTCAGATTCAATCCTACTTGGATGGATTCCCCAGACTTCCTCCCCCTAATCTCCTCAATCTAGTCACTCTGGGTGGATGGAACCCCCGTGTATATTTGGGATAAAAAACTAAAAAATTCTAAGCAAGCAATCAAGGAATGGATCAAATCCTCTTCCCACAATACAAGAGAAGAAATTGAAATGTACAAAAAGTATCTAGAAGACACTCAAGTGGAAATGGATTCAGATACCATTTACAACAGACATTTAGTACAAGAGAAAGAACACTTTCAAAATTATATGAGAGTGCTCCACAATGAGAAAAGGAGTGGAGAATCAAATCTAGAGCCTTGTGGCTTCAAGCAGGGGACACAAATATACCTCATTCTTTCATAAGCAGGCCAAAGCAAGACAGCACAGAAACACAGTGGAGGAAATAAAAACAACCTCAGGAACGAGAATCAACTCCTTTGAGGAGATTAGAAAGGAAGCTTCCTCCCTCTTTGGAAAACCTTACACTCGGGAAGGTGTAGATAACAAAGAGAAGATTTTACAATTTATAGATCATATCCGACAATTGATCAAGGAAGAAGATAATAAAGAGTTGAACAAGGTGGTTACAGAGGTGGAAGTCAAAGCAGTCATTTACCAGTTCGATCCTGACAAATCCCCCGTTTTGGATGACTTAATTTTTCATTTTTATAGAAAGTGTTGGGAAATAATTAAAAAAGACCTCCTTTGTATGATAAAATATGTCCAAAAAACTGGCAAATTAGGAGGAGCAACCAGAACCTCCTTTCTACCCCTAATTCCAAAGGACAAAAATGCCAACTCCTTTGATTTCTTTCACCCTATCTCTCTTTGTAACGTCTCTTACAAAATTTTAGCAAAAATCATAGCGAACAGGTTAAAACTTATGCTTCCACAACTCATACTTCCCAATCAGGGGGGCTTTGTGAAGAAAAGGAAAATTTGGGACTATATAATCCTAGTGCAGGAGGGAATCCACACCAGTGTCACTAACAAAGAAAAAGGGATGATAATCAAAATAGAGATGGAAAATTCCTTTCACCAAGTAAAGCATCAGTTTCTCTATGAAGTCTTAAAGAGATTTGGTTTCAATCACTCCTTCATCTCATGGATTGGGGCATGCATCTCGTCCCCCTAGATATCTCCCCTAATAAATGGGCGTCCATCACCTTTCTTCTAAGCCACAAGAGGACTCTGGCAAGGTTGTACGCTCTCTCCAATGTTATATGTTATTATGGCAGAAACGTTGAACAAAAGACTGGAACATGAAAGAGATATTTGAAACATCTTGGGGCTGAAAATAGCAAGGGGAGTTATAAAAATAAACAATTCACAGTTTGTTGACGACACTCTCTTGCTAGGAGGAGCCTCTCAAATGATGGGTAGCAGATTCAAACTAGTTCTCGACCATTATGAAGCAGCTTCAAGGGGTTAGAATTACACCTGGAAAATGAAAGAAAGTATAATGGTTAGAATTGCAAATATATTATAGTTTTCCTTTTCTATAGATTGGAAGTACTTCAAGTACCTTGGCACTTCTATTAGTATAAAGGCCCTGCTCGGGGAGGCATGTCAAGTGATTCTCTAAAATCTCAAGGATCAATTTGAAGTCTGGGGAGAAATCTGGCTGAATCCAGCTAGAAGGGTGGTCTTAATAAAGTCAGTCTTATCTTCGTTTCCAATTTTTCAATTCTCAACCCTCCACGCTCTGGTGAGAATTAAAAAGGAAATGACCAAAACAAATCAGGAAATTTCTCTCAAAAGGGAGAAAGGACAATGGGAAAAATATCCACATGGTCAACTGATCTACTGGGGACTAAGGATCCGGGACCCGAAAAATATCAACATAGCTATGGGAGAAAAATTAATTTGGCGCTTAATCACTGAAGGCAAAGAATGGTGGAAAAAGGCAATATGCTATAAATACTTGTCAAGAAATTGAAAGAGGTGCCCAAAAACAACCACACTCAATCAAATAGGTTCCCCCATCTGGAAGCTCATCCGTGCCTCTATGTCGCTCATTCAAAATCATCTCAGATGGAGCCCAGGGAATGGTAAAGAAATCAAAATTTGGGAAGATTATTTCTCAGATAGAGGAAAATTGTCCTTCATCTCCTCTCTAGACTCCCTCGGACTATGGATAAATTCCAAGGGGGAAAATACTCTCTTTGATATCTTTGAGTGGAAGACCAATGGCAGTTGGAAAAATTGGAACTTGGGAGAGGTCCCCCCTTGCCTGCTCAATGAGTCCCATCAGTTCCTCTTGATTGCCACTAGATCTACCCTAGTCCACCTTAATAAAAAAGACAACAAGGATTGGGGAGAGGCAGGATACTCTGTAATATTTGGATATAAAAATCTCCTCCAAGACAATGATCTCCCAGAAAAATCAACAATCTGGAAAGAAATTTGGAATCCAGATGGCCTACCAAAGATTAATACTTTTGGTTGGAAATTAGCTCACAACAAGATCCTAACAGGTGAAAATATGCTCGAAAGAGAATACATGGGACCTTTCATATGTGCTCTCTGCAACTAAGACTTCGAAAGCACTAATCATATTTTCCTCAATTGCAATTTCACCAAACAAGTGATGCACATTGTCTATTCAGAGCTAACCCCTCAAATTTCTTGGCCGACAAGTAGTAGAAGTATGATCAGAAAATGGAGTAAATATTATAAAGGCTACCTCACTAAAAAACAAATCCTTAGCCGTGTCTGGAAGGCCTCGATAAAATATGTGTGCTGGTGATCCAAGAGGCTCCCCATAGCGTTAATGCGGATGCTGATAAAATATATTGATGTGGCAAATTTAGGCGTAAAAATAAAGAATTTTTAGAGGAGAGGCTAGTTCCCCCCTCTTAGTTCTGCATTGTCGTCGTCCAGCTGGTGATGCCTCTCATCCAAAATTTTAAGCTCAAGCGGATGACCCTTTGTGAAGAAGAATAAAAGTAGCTGAAAATAAACCTATACCACCCAGGTTAACTTTGTAAAAAATGTCTTTGCTTCTTCAATGTCTCACCAAGACTTCAAAAATTATTCTAGAATTCTCCAAGAATAGTCATGTCCTCTATTTAGATGTGAAAAAGAGAGCCTAGGGAGGGTCTCTAGGGGTTTTGTACAACCCTAGAGGAAAAAGAATTCTATGTTACTCATGGAACCTCAGCGTAACCACCAACAACATGGAAGAGGCCTATGCGATGTATCAAGGAGCACTCCTAGCTTAGGATCGACAACTCAACCAAATAATTGTAATAGGTGAATCAAAAAATATAATTCGACACTTCGTTAAAGGGACATGCCCAAAGAATTCAAAGTTGAAAATAATCATTGAAAGGACCTGAGCAATCATGTCCACAATCCATTCCTCCTTCTACCATGTCCCACATGCTAACAATATAATAGTGGATGAACATGCGAACTTAGCAATTGGAAATGCCCCAAGCATACGGAAATGTTGGGCAGGCACCTTTTCTCCCCACCTGTCCTTAGCCCCCTCCATCGTCGCTCCACACGAGCCAATATCCATCTTGATGCTTGATTGGATGTAACATGTTGTAAGTCGAGCGTCATGCTCGGGGAGGATTTGTACCTTCACAACCTCCATATCATGGGAACCTACACTCAGTAGGAAGACAAAATGGATATATTGGATCACAATGTGTTACTCCTCTGTGGGAACTCGTCATACTCGTCGCTCCATGCTCGCTCTCTAGCCTACAACATCACCTCCACCATAACTTCACTTGAGGTGAAGGCATTTGAACGGAACTCATCCATGATTTAGTGCAAGCGAATGCAGGCAGTACATGCCACTCCAATTCTTGAAAGACACTCAAATCTTGATTTTGTACAACATTCATGCACCAAGAAGATAGTCAGAGGAGGTAAATTGGAAGGCTAGCTCCTGATTCATTGTTGCAGCCAGCCACAACGGACCTCGACAATTTGGAATTTAATATGGGAAGGGAAGTTTAAGCACAAAATAAAATTAGAAATATGCCATTACTCCAACATCAGAGGGATAACAAATGGTAAAGTTGTGAGCTTCGGCCTCACACGAAGCATCGCAGAGAAAGGCATCATCAGAGACCACGTCAGGGGCAGCACCAGGGGTAGCTTTGTCAGAGGAAACATCGACATACACATAATTGTTAGAGGTAGCACCAGATGCAGTGAAGATAGAGGCAACTCTGACAGAGATAATGTAGACAGAGACAACACCAGAGGCAGCATCGACCAAGGTAGCAACATCGACAAAGGCATATTCAAACGAAACATCAGTAATTGGAGTGGGGTAATCACAATAAGTCTAATTGTAAAAATGGATCAACATCCAACTAGTGAATGACTAGAGGAAGAACAAGTGGATGCTTCTCCACCGCAACAAGCGCCACTTCGCCTTCATTCTCACAGCTCCACAATCACTTTCACACTGGACACTCTAGCTTAGCACTGCACTTTAATAAACCAATTACAATATGAGGTCGAATTCCTCAGACGCCAAGAGGAGAGCATGGAAGAAAGTTGGAAGCGGTCACGAAATCCATGACATAAAGCCATAATATGAAATAGAGGCTCTTGAGACCTAAAAGCTTTATGATCTGAACGTAGCACTAGATCCCCCTCCAGAAGAAGATTGAGTTTAAATAATTTCATTAAGGCACTCCTCAATTTTGTAGAAATGGCATAAATAAATCTTTCACAAAGATAGTGTTCTAGGATATAAATGAAAATCTTAGCTTTCAGTGAAGTAGGATTGTTAGGTGATTTATGTACTAAAAGACACTAAACTACCTCAATTAAATTGTCAGCACAGGGGAAAGTAAATTTAGAGTTGTAGCAAAATATATATGCCAAAGGTAGAAGGTTGGTAGTAGTGTATATTAACTAAGGAAAGCAACTATCTGAGGCCCACAATCTGCCGAGGAAAACCCATCAATGAACAAGCCCTATTAAGCAGATGAACTAGGCCTAAGTACTTTTGGGTCAAGGGGCGATGGATAGTTCCTAAGAAGCAAATGAAAACTATATGTAAAAGCAAGTAGTTCATGACAATAAGCTTAAAGGTAAACTACTAAGCGTGCTAAGCAAATGATGAAAACACCTTTTAATGACCTACATTCGATGAAAAACTACCCTATGAAAGCAATTAAATAAACAAGTAAGTAAAAGAACCTATTGTTGGTTGTGGGTGATTATCTTTCTAATTAGGAGGTCCTTGCTTTCCCGGTGATGTTTATGCCCATGGTATTTTGAAGTATGTACACTCTTCCATAACGGTGAAGAGGGGGTACCCCCTTTCTGCGAGTCACGGGGGTTTGAGCGGGCTAGCGGGGGTTCAGTGAAAACCCCGGCCTTAATAAAAGTATATTGTAATTTCATTTAAATATGGACCGTTCATTATAGGTTAGAATCTATTAAAGAAAAAGACAAGTAGCAAAGACTTCTCATTGAACAACTAGCCTAGAGGCAAGTAGACTAAATGCCTAATGCAAAACTATTTCTCTTGCGTGAAAAGGAAATTTAAATGCTCAATGCAATAAATGAAAGGAAATCTATTATTGAAAACAAGAAACACTATCAACTAAACATATGAAAACAAGAAACTATATTTTCTAACTTGTAAAGCAAGAAACTAACTTTAACCTATGAAACACTCAAATGTATCTTTGGTGGTTGTGTGAATTCCTTAATTGGTGACGGATGATGATATCTCGATGACACTTGACAACAAAGGATAGTTCTAATGGTATAAGCTCGATGCTAATTTCAATGGCAAAATGAAAGGTGTGGCTCTTGATCCAATGAAAACTTTCCAACCATGATAAAAATAATGTTGAATACCACGAATATTCGTAATAAACCATCAACATCTAACAATATCATCATTATCTAACTAAAGAATTTAATTGCATTTTAATCTATGAAAGGAGATTGCGTGAAATAAAACTACACTATGTCTATTTTAGCCATTCAAACTAACATAAAAGAAATAATTAAAAGCAGAAATTTAAAGCATGATATTAAAAGGTAATTGATCTAATTTAACCAACAACTAATTAAATAAAATCTATATGGCAAGTAAGCAATCTATGACTAGAAACTGGAACTAATTCTATCTATCCATCAAATATCCCTGTCAAATGAAACCCAAATAAAACTTTGTTTTATTCTAAAACAACTATGTTTTAAACTTGTCTGTAAGACAATAAATAAAAGTGTGTCGATATCTAGATGCATATGAGTTAGTGTGGGAGCTTACAGATATTCCTAGCCTACAAAAACTAATTCATGTAACATAATCCATCACACTAACTTGCAAAGAACAATAAAACAATTAAATCACAACTAGCTAATTAAACATAAAACATGCATGTACAGGAAATAAAGACAATTTAAATTATGAAATGTGTAAACAACACACTAATAATCACCAGACTGCTGGTGGCCCCCCAACAAGTCATGGCTACCCTCTACAAGCACACCGTGAACCCGACAAGCGAACTGCCATGAAAGTAAAAAACGCGGTTATGGCACTATTCTGGCAATGTGAAAAATGAAAAATAGAGTATAACGATTTTATCTCCAATCTGATGGCTATTCTGCTTGCTTAACAATCTAGTGATCATCCTGGTAGTATTTATGAATTACAACCCGGTGGTTGACCACGAGGTCGAACCATAAATTCAACAATTACATTAAATGCATCAATAACTAAAAAGCGAGAACTAAAAGCGCCCTCTTTGGAAAATTGAAATCGAGTTGTCTTGAGATTAGTAACTAGAGGGGTGATGACAAACAAAACCTGTGTTCTCGATTTGTCCACCAGCGGTAAGCCAATACCATAAGCGTAACGCCTTGGATTTTGGTACTGTCTGCAGGTGTCGAGAGTGTGGGATCGAAATAAAGAAACAAGTGTTGGATCAGGTGTTGGAACAAGTGGTGGACAAGAAACATGGTGCGTTTTTTTTCCTTGTAACAACAACAAAAACATGAATTAACTCTTGGAAACCATAAAATATGATAGATTAAACTTGATTGAATCACAAAATACGAATTATACATACCTCGTGCCGATTGTATCTTTTTACCATAAAATTCTTCAAAAGATCCTTTGAAAGATAAGCATATATGTACCTGTGGAAAAAGTGTATAATAACATCATGAAGATGATCATATCTCGGGCCCAACATACCCCCACGCTGACGATTTTGCAGGTCCCACTACAAAAATCATCCTTGAAATAGCTTTTCACGAGGAGGGTTGGCTTTAGAAGCCTCTCCCTCTTGCTATGTTGTGTGAAGCAGCCTTGTGCCTCTTATGTTTGTAATTGTTCTCTTAAATTTTAGGTTGGAGTGGGTCATCCATCGACCAACCATTGAAGAGTTAACTTTCTGAAGGGCGCATTGTCATGATGAAGGTGTGCATCTATTGTCTTCCTCTCTTCTAATTGTTGGAGAAGCTGGTGGTTTTCCTTTTGTAGCTCCTTTATGGTTGGGGCAGAATCAATGATTTCTGAGGAAGGCTTAGGTCCTTTGAGATATGTCAATTATCAAATTTAGGATCAAAGTGGGCATGGGTGAAATGGAATTGTGATGGGAGATCGAAAAGTGAGTAGGTTTTTTTTTTCCTTAGTGGATCTAATCCATTCGGAGAGACTTCTCTAGGTTGCTTATGAGGGCTCTCAAGATGGGAGGATACTTGGATAGGATGCGAAGTAGGTGGAGGATTGGCATCTGGTGCTTCTTGTGTTCCGGGTACTCTTTCAAAGGGTCCTTTACCAAATCGGTTGGCTCCTCTTTTGTTTGTGGGAATGATGGGAAGTCTTGTTGCATTACTTCTTGAGGCTTCTTAGGTGTAGGATCAAGAAAATTAAGGCATTGGAGGGTCAACAATAGGCTTCTTTTTGGTATTTGTTCTTGGTCTTTTTCCCCAAAGGAGAAGTAGGAATATCAACAAGAAGATTTTACAGTATTGTTTAAACAACCGAGGGAAGTTAGTAGTTCTTGGAGAGTGAGTCTTTGATGGAGAGATAGTTTTTTAGGATAAGTGGATTTTTTCTGGTCTTAGCTGTCAAGTGAGGATTTGCAAATTGGTATATAAAGGCATCCCAACTTTTCCCCTGCTTCTCTGGTTCGGTAAGAACGAGTTTGATCACACCGTGGTGGAAGAGACTATTGTGGGGGTTGGTTACATTTTTCCTCACTTGAGGGACATTTTTCTCCAAGCTTTTGAGAAAATAAAGGGAAGTTTAAAAGGTTTATTGAAGAGAAAATGAGCTAGCAATCTAAAGTGACAAGCTTTTGAAGGTGGAGTATCCTACCTTCACATGTAGTCTTAGTGTTATGGCGATAAGTGCGGCTATCCACTCCTTAACATACCCTTTCACTACTGAAATTGCTCGAATTCGGCTTAAACACCTGTTGTAACTTGAGCACGACATTTGATGATTATTGAACCACCTATCTCCCATTATTGGAAGTTTTGTTGCAACAACAATTGACTCTTATATGAATTCAAAGTTGAGAGACCCTACATGTGCTATCCTTCCATAAAAAACAACTGCAAATTGCATGAAATACCATCATCATGGCCTTGTAAACTCAACAGAAATGGACCCTAGCCAGCATTCAAGAACACTTCCCTACACTATACAAATTACGGAATGGAAAACAAGTCTACATAGGAGGAGGGTTCGTGTCTGGCTTGGGCATTGTGGCAGGATTTTGAATTCACTAAGAAAGGGAGAAATCGAGCCACGCAGAGACACAAATTGGGTACGGTCTAAGTGCAATTGGAACATAGGTAAAATTTTACCAAGCAAGGGTGAAAACAAACCAAGAAATGGCATGGTTTTAACACAGTCTAAGTGCGATTAGAACAGAGGAATTAGGTGTTTGGGCCTGATTCATACTTGAGAGCTGAGAAAATGGCAAGGGCAAATGAAACAATAGATTGCCCAGCCCGATTTTGGATGCTCTTATGGTGGAGGGCGTTGCCCACATGTGCGCGCGAGATGCCATGTGTGGGAGATTCAAATTTGATGGCAAGCTTGGGAGCAATGGAGTGGTGTGTACTTATATTAATGTCAAGTCTTTTGACTTGGACATTTGATCATAATAATATGAAGCATATTTTTAATCAATGCACGTAACAAATTTAATTAAATGTGATTAAATTCTAGTTCCCTAGAAATATAGGGCCGATTCGGTACAATGCAATGGAACTTCAGCAACTTTAGCGGCATTGCATCGACACCTCATCAGGTACTTCATGGGTACTCTCACATTAAGTGCATTTTAAGCCTCTTTTAATGGACAACACCGCAATTTTGAAGTGTTTTTTTACAACCATAGTGGTTAATGAGAAGAAGCAGAGTGCTCCATGCTTACTCAGTCTTCTTGTATATGACATATAGTGTCAAAACCTATAATGAATGGGTTGTAATGAATGATAAACATATAAAGAGTGGTCTGTTAAGCATGAGTTCAATAATGTATAGCACACGAGGGAGTTAAGCATTTAAAATAACATGACTATCAATGTAACTTTTGTATCATGGTAATAATACAAATATTCTTGCAAAGACTCCTTTCTCTAGGAAATGATCATTTTTTTAGCTCATGAACCCCTCCCCACACCTAAGTATTATGAGACCCGCCTCTGATAAAAGTATAAGCACTAGTCAGTTCCCCCAATAGCCGAAGATTGACATTATGTCAAGTGTAAAGATGAAACTTCACAGATTGGTCCGACGAGACGGTTAGGAGATGGCCCCACCTATAAGATAAAACATCCTACATATAGATAAGAATATGTAGGCAAGATAGTTTCAAGATAGTATTAGAGTCATTTCCCAATGGAAATTGTTGAGAGATTCATTAACCTTAGCTTATCCAAACATACTCCATGTCATCTTTAATGCGCAAGTAATGTCATACATCAGGACAAGTTTAGATTTATTATTTTCTTTTGTCAGATCACGATCATCGCTAGGTAGAATGCCCCACTACAAGCAAGCCTATTTAGTACTACGACAGGTTTACTTAGTCATACCATGGGCCGATACCCACTCCCCAACATACGATTCCGGTATCCAGATGGGTTAGCCTCTTAAACCCTCACTGGCCCTCCATCCTTTAAGATATTAGTATAAGATTGCTTATGCAAGAAGATGGGGAACAACTCTTAAACAACTTTTCTTTCTTTTTATTTTTTAATTGGGATGGTATTTATGTTAGAAGATGTTGTTACGTTAATATTGTTTTAGTGGTTGTCCTTATGTAAGGGGTACTTAATGGACGTGGCCTATCTAAGATATGATATAATCAATCTATTTAGTGTGTGATGGATGGTACCATTGAGAAGAACAAAGGTATCTCTAGGCTCAACTTCTTTGTCTTCTTTTGTAATTATGATGATGTTTCCATGACTAGCTGCTAATGATACCTCCTTGTTACTCTTTTGATAAAGACACTTGACTTACTCAGGTTTCTTGGAAAAGCATGCGAGACCTCTAAGTTTGATGGTTATGGTATCACTTCCATATATAATGGTGAAGAGTTTCAAAGAGAAACTACTTTAGAATGCCTTAAAATGAGAATTTTTGCAAAACATGGCTGGTCACAGTAAAGTCACTATTCATTTTGATGCTTTACTTAGGGCACAAGATTCAGAGTATAACAATGTTTTGATGAAGTTCAGCGAAGCTTGGTGTACTCCGGTGAAATAATTATACAGTATCTAGAATTGCTTATTAACAAAATGCAAAAACTATTTATATATATATCTGATAGGAAATAGAAAATGTTTCAAGAACAAGGGAATAATTCCCCATCTACTAAGTCGATGCTTGTCTCTTGTCTTGACTTTTGTGAAAATCTTCTCTGAAAATAGACATGATAAAACTTAATTCGTCCATTTACTACAAGGAGACTTGTCCATCGTCAATTGTTTTTAATTTTCTGACTCCATTGTCATATACATTGTCTACCTAGTAAGGGCCCAACCAATGGGTGGTAAGTTTGCCTTTGAATGTTTAGAACTGAGAATCAAACAATAGGGCCCAATCAACAGGTTGGAAGTGTTTCTTTTAATAAACTTGTCATGCCAATTGCTCCTCTGGTTTTGGACCAATATTGTCAGCCGGATGGCATCTTTCCCGATCTCATCCAATTCATTCAATTGTAGGGCCTGGGTTGTACGAGCCTCATCTAAGGTTCAATCTAATTATGTGTATCTGAAAGGTCCTTGCAGAATTCTATTGGTAAAAAGTACTTGTTTCTCATTACACTAGCTCATGAGGGTATGCTGATGGTATTTCTCCGGTGGTTAATTATGCCCACAAAGCTACAGAACTGTCGGTGAAATCTGGTGATGTCTTGAGCAGTCTTGGTCGAATGGCTTCCAAAGCTTTGTTGTGGTCCTACGACCATTAGCTACTTGGTGGTATGGAGAAGATTTACAATGTTTAATCACATATTTCTCTGTTAGCTCTTTCATTAGCTTGGAAGTGAGTTGAGTGCCTTGATTCATAAAAATTTCACGAGGGACACAGAAGTGGGTAAATATGTCTTCAAAAATGAATTTGAAAACCTTGATGAGACTTCTCGTGGTCTAAATAGAGCTTTCCTCTACCCATTTGGTGCCATAGTCCGTACAAACCAAAATATAGTTCTCCCTACGGGACATGGGTGAAATTGGTCCTACAAAGTCGAGGGCCCATTTTTTGAAGGTTTCTATCATAACTTGGTCCTGCAAAGGCATTTCGTCAGATGATGTCGGTCTACCTATCCTTTGGAAACTATCACTACTTCTCACATACTTGGCAACATCTTTGAAAATACTAGGCCAATAATGCTTAGATATAATACCTTATATGTTGTGTGTTTGTCCGAGAGAAATGGCCACCATGATCATGACAACTTTGTATTATTTCAGGTACCTCATCCTCTGGGACACATCTATGAATAATCAAATCGGGACTTGTGTGAAAAAGGTCATGACCAACTCAAGAGTAATTAGCACTATGTGTAATAATTTTCGCTTTTCATGAGGTGACAAATGAGGCGGTAACTTCCTAGTATCCAGATAATTTTCCATATCCACAAACCACGAGGTATTGTGAGAAAAGGAAATGATTCTCATCGAAACTATCATCTATAGGGATGTCATCATCCTCATTTTTTATTAGAATCTAAAGTTAGCTACTACATTATCCTTTCTAGGTTGTTCATGCACATTGATATTAAATTATTGCAATAATAAAAGCCACCTAGTCACTCGGCCAATAGTTATGGTTTATTCATGAAGAACCTAATGGTGGTGTCATCGGTGTGTACAAATAATTCATAACACATATTAATGATGAAACTTGTTAATTGCATGAGCAACTGCTAACAACTCTTTCTCAGTGACTGTGTAGTTCAACTTCCCCGGCGGGGACAAGTTTTTTGCTTATAAAATAAATGGCATAGGGCTGTTGGTCTTATTTCTACCCTAATACCCCTCGATTGGGTGTAGGAGGCATCAATGGATATATGAAATGGGAGAGTCCAATTGAGCCCTCTAATAACTGGTGCCTCAGTCGGCAGTTTCGAGGGTTTCAAAGCGGTTGACAATGCTCGGTCCAAACAAAAATCAACATCTTTTATCATTAATCAAACATAGGTGGATCAATCATTGTAAAATTTTCAATAATAGGTGATATCTAGCATGTTCAAGAAAGCTTCTCACCTCTTTCTAAGTCTTGGGGTGGGAGTCTAATAATGACCTCAATCTTCTGATGCTCAATTTTATTCCTTCGTAAAACATGATGTCCTAGAACCCTCCTTGGAGTTAGCAACATTTTTCATTTTTCGTGACTTAGGGATAGGTTCATTTTCTGGCATATGATGAGGACTTTTCTAAGTTGTCTAAGGATTTCTAGTAAGTGTTTCCATAAACTATGAAGTCATCCATGTAGACCTCAACGCAATCATGAATAAGATCAACACATATCCCTAATACTGCTCATTGAAAAATGGCAGGGGCATTACACAATCAAGTGGTAAGACCCTATTGGCATAGGTGCCCCAAGGAAAGTAAAGGTATTCTTGTCTTGTTCCTTGGGTGCTATAAGAATATGTTTGTACCCATTGTACCCATCTATTAAGGAGAAATACTTATTTACGGACAAGGTATCTAGAACTTGGTCAATGAAAAGGAGAGGAAAGTAATCTTTCAGTGGCCTTGTTGAGTTCCTGAAAAATCAACACAAATTCTCCATTTCGGTCACTTTCTTTGGAACCAATAAAAGTGGGCATACCCACTTGTTGTCGGATATGGGATAGATAAATTTGACATTTAACAATTTTTGAATCTCCTTGACTATCTTTGAGTGTTGGGTTCATCCTTCTGGGGTTGCCTAAGCGGGTGTCACTTACCCCTAGGTGTATATATGGTGGATGAATGTGTCAGGGATGTATACCTTCATGTTAGTGTATTCCCAGACAAATGCTCCTGTTTGTTCTTTAAGTATATCTACTACTTGTTACGTGGTTTGTATCTAGCACGGAGTTTATATGTAAAAATTTCTTTGGACTAATCTCATAGAAGAATAGTATAAGCCATGGTAGACTCATCTATTTCGAAAATAAAACATGTCAAAGACAAAACAGATGGATCTAAGTGTTCTTGAAATTCTTCCCCAAAACGTAATGTCGCATAAATTGGGGAAAATCTTGTGGAAAATCCACACATGTAATAACATAAATGAATTGGTTTAGCACATTTTATGGTGTATGCTCCTGAAGTGCCCTTGCATGTTCACTAGGAAATACGGGTTCTTCCCAGACTTCATTCTCACATGGACATTCAAGCCACCATAGATCCTCCATAATAGGTTGAGATGGAAGGTAAATGGTGAGATTCTGGATACAGAGACCATTTGAGATGGTCATATCTCCTTCTCTACCAATAAATGCATTGGTTGTGGTTATCCAAGGTCTTCCCAAAATAATACGATGGCCTTGAGGAGGATCCATTGAATGAATGACAAAAATCTGAGGTACTCCCATGAATTCGTAACCATGACAACATCTAAAATCCCTTGATTATAACCCTAGTATTATCTGCTAGTTTCAAAATGGTTGGGGTGGGTCGAAGAACGGGTTTAACTGTAATTATTCCAAGGTAGTAGCGGTCATAACATTGATGGTTCTCCTAGGTCTATGAGAGTGTTTTAGATGGAGACCTCCTTAATGGTTATAGTTACTACGTGGTTTTTTGGATTCCCATACTTTGCTAGCTTTGGTTTCTCAGATATGTACTCAAAAGTCCTCCTACCAAATGTATTATAGGAGGGTCCTTATGCTTCCTTCTGGCTTCTCGATACACAATTATTTGACTACCTTACTATAGATTGGAATGTCTTTAATGAAGCGAAGCAGAGGGATCTTGACACAAATATTTTTCAATTCATTCAAAATGTAAATTCTAGTCGGGGGTGGTAGGTTTCTCGATTATGTCAGTGCGGATAAGAGGGTTCGCTATAATTTGTGAAAGGTTCATTTGAAAGCTTGGGTTCTTGATTCTTCGAGATAGTAACATCTTCCCACCTAGTTTCATCAGTGGGTTGTTGGGTGGTTTTCTTCTTCTTCTTCTTCTGGATGACCTCTTGAAGGTATCTGCCTATCTAGAACTTTTCTTGATCTTAGTTGAATTTCCTGTGATGGAACAGAAGTAATGACATATGTTGGGAAGGCATGCATATCAACATTGTTAAGAGGTTGAGAGGGATTATTATTGGGATTAGGCATTGGTTGTGTGCCCGATAATAGTGTTTGTCTTGGGGAGCTTGCATTTTGAAATTGTGGCGATTGTTGTTGTGGGATAGGACGTAAAGGTGGTGGAACAAAAACTTTGTGAAAGTACGCGGAAGTGTTTGATGAGAAGTGAGAATAAGGATGGTTGTACATAGGAATAGGTGGACCTTGAGGATTTCCTTGGTTGTGTCCTCCATCCATCCTTGAATAGAGGATGTTGATGCTTGGAGAGTAGACGGTTTTCAACTTGGTGAGTTCCATTGTTTTTTTGATGATAGGGTGGAACTTGGGACTATAGATCCAGGTATTTGGGTTTATTCCTAGGCTGCCATGGCCTCCTAGGTTATAAAGAGACTCCCAGGATCTCACTCTATAGATGGCTAAGCGAGACAATGATGGACATTTTCGGTCACATGAATATTACGTGAAGGCCTGGCCCAATGTTATCTAATGGGTATTTCCTTGAGGAATGCTTCCTCCTGCATCTTGGGCAATATATGCTCATTGTTGCATTTTCCTCCTCCCATTTATTTTTGAGTTTAGGGTATCCAATTGGGAACCTATTATGATTAATATGTTTGTCTTGAATGTTTATAAAAGGTTCCCTATCTCTACTCTCGTAATACCACATGAACTAATTGGTTTTAAGCTTCTATTGTAGGGCCCCGAACATTCTTCCCACTGTTTTGTCTCTACTCCTTGGTAGTTTTTACACATTTCACATATTTGACCAAATGGTTTATGATAAATATCACCTAATTCCATCAAGTTAAGCATCTCTAAATATTCTTTGGAAATTCCCTTAAGGAAAAGATACCTAATTGCATCCTCACGGAGGTCATCGTATTTTGACTTACGGGAGATATAACCAAATCTTTCCATATAGTCTTCAAAGGTCTCATCTTCTAACTATTGGACTTTAAAGATAAGTCTGAGACTCTTGGTCTTGCAATAGTCTTAATTGCTAGCAGGAAATATGTCTTTCATGGCTTCCTAAGACCTAATACTAGATTCTCCCAACCCCATGAACCATCTCAGTTTAGAGTCTTTGAGGGTGGCTGAGGAAAGAGTTTTAATTTCTAGGCATCTTGCATGTAGTTGTAGCTCTGCACAAGATTCCAAATTCAAATAGGAAGGTGTCTGGATCTTCTTGTTTTACCATAAAGGTAGGCGGTCTTTGAGAGAGAGGAATATATTCTTCATGTTGACATTTAAAGTGGTGTCTAAAATAAACGCAAAGGTGGTTTTGGTTTGGTTTCCATCTTCTTATTCCTCTCCATGTCTTACATTGTTATGGTCCTCCTAATCATCCATATTGGCTTGGTTTCCAAAAAGACCTAAATTGGTTTTATCTTTGTAGAGAACAAGGTTTCCCTTTGATGAAAGGTCTTCCTACTAATTGGAAGTCTGGGACTCTACTTGAGCCAATTAAGGCTATTGGTGCCAAAGTTACGTGTTAATCTCGAGACAATTACATTGGTGAGCTACCAAATAAAATATTCACATGTTCAGGGTCTCTGATGTCTTTAAAATTAGAGTCCACTAGTGGTGATTGTAAGCAAAAGGTTGTATTGTTTGGTTTTGTGGAAAACTCAAGTGGTCTTGCCTCACGTCTAGTATGATTAGTGCTTCAATTTCTTGTTCTATATTGCTCCCTGTGTTAGTCCCTTCATAGACTATTTTATCTCTTTTCGGCCGAAGACTAGCTCATGTTTTGGTATCGGTTTGTGGATTTTATGAGTGGAACTTTCCTTCCCCCAAAGAGATAAAAAGGAACCTTGGTTGAAAGGTTGGAATTTTGATTTAATGTATACCTTGTGGGTCTCTAGGCCTATTCATGAAATAAATAAAAACAAAGAAAAAGCTACCATTTGATTCTAGGTCTATTCATGAAAGCAAACAAAAGAAAAACTATTATTGGGTTGGGGGAACCTGCTATAGAAAATGCACATGTTCTTACCTCTCACCTTAAAGCTCCCCTGCCACCAAACTAATGATAAGGTCTAAGAATGATCTAATTTCTAATTACTTCTTGTAAGACAACTCCCTAACAACGATGCCAAAATGATGAGTGATTTATATGTACTAAAAAAAGACACTAAACTACCCTCAATTAAAATTTCAACCTAGGGTAAATGTAAACTTAGATTTGTAGAAAATATATGCCAAAGGTAGAAGGTTGATAGGAGTGTAGACCTTCTTCAGGAAAGTATCTATCTAGGGCTAATCTACTCCAGCAAACCTATCTAATGAAAAAACCCTACTAAGAAAATTGAAACTAGGTAACCTAAGTACTTTTGGGCCCGGACTAATGGATAGCTCTAAGAAGTGAATGAAAACTCAATAATAAAGAAAACTAGTTCATGACGGTAAGCAAAGGTAAACTACTAAGCGTACTAAGCAAATGATGAAAGAAACCTACCTTTAACTTATAAACTACATTCAGCTGAAACTACCCTATGAAGGCAATTAAATAAGCAAGTAAGTAAAAGCACCTATCTAACCTATTAAAACAAATGGACAAAATGTAAAAACTAACTAACCTATTAAGAAAATAGACAAGCAACAAAAAGAACCTAACTAACCTATTAAAAAAAAATAGACAACTAACTACTCTAAAATAACTTCTACTGCAAGTAATAAAAAATTCTCATTGAACAACTACCTAGCCTAAGGGCAATTGAACTAAATGTCTAATGAAAAACTATTTCTCTTGCATGAAAGGAATTTAAATGATCCACAGTGCATGAGAGGAAATCTAGTCTATTGAAAGCAGAAAGACTATCAAGTAAACTTATGAAAACAAGAAACAATCTTTTCTAACATGAGAAAGCAAGAAACTAACTTTAACCTATGAAACACTCCAATGTAATGTTGGTGTTTGTGTGAATGCCTTCGGTGGTGACGGATGACATCTCGATGACATTTTGACAACAAAGAATAGTTATAATGGTATAAGATCAATACTAATTTCAATGACAAAATGAAAAGTGTGAAGTAAACAGTCTAATGAAAACTTAGCCATGATAATAGTAATGTTAAATACCCTGCATATTCATGTATAAACCATCAACATCACAACGAGATCATCATTATCTAACTAAGGAATTTACTTGCCTAACAATCTGGTGATCATCCTGGTAGTATTTATAAGCTTACAACCTAGGTGGTCAACCACAGGAGGGTTGAACCACCTCTAAATTCAGAAATACCATTAAATTCATCAATAACTAACAAAACGAAGGAGCCCAATAAGCGCCCTCTTTGGACAATTGAAATCGAGTTGTCTTGAGCTTAGTAGCTAAAGGGGGCGATATTAAAATCGAGTTGTCTTGAGCTTAGTAGCTAAAGGGGGCGATGACAAACAAAACCCATGTGCTCGATTTGTCCACCACTAGCAGCCAATACCATAACCACCAACTTGCCTTGCGTTTTTGTGCAATACTGGGTGCCGGAACGAGTGCCAGATCAAGTACCGAAACAAGTGCTGGATCAAGTGCCAGAACAAGTGCCAGACCAAGAAACATAGTGAGATTTTTCCTGTAACAACAAAAAAACATGAATTAACTCTTGGAAACCATAAAATATGATAAATTAAACTTGATTGAATCACAAAACACAAATTATACGTACCTCATGCCGAGTGTATCTTTTTACCAAAAAAATCTTCAAAAAGCTCCTTTGAAAGATAAAAATGCATATATATACATATGGAAAAAGTGTATAATAACGTCATGAAGATGATCATATCTCAGGCCCAACAAGGATCAATGCTAGACTCATTTTTGTAAGTTTTTTGTGGAAAATTTTTAGCTGGTATCCTCCACCAGTACCCTCTTTTGTATTACGAGACCTTGGTCGTGCCTTTTATATATACAAAATTTTTAGTTTTTGTAAAAAAAAAAACAAGTATTAGTAGGCTTATCGACTAATAATTGTACACACTAATCCATGGAACCTTAAACCCATAACCTTTATAACCCCTAGTTTTGATAATCTCTAATGTCCAACCCATTTCCCTTATAATCATTAACTCTAACCCTTATAGCTCTAATTTCTAAACCTATCAATTGCATCCACTTTAACCATTGTAACCCTCGCACACCTAGCCCCTAATGCCTATGACCACTAGTGCCTATAATGACTAACCTTATAAATATTCCCCATTAACTCTATACCCTAAACACATATAGAGAATAACCCCTTAAATCCCATATATTTATAATCCCTAACCCTTGCAACC
>SNQJ01S0033646.1:187594-209482 GCA_010110895.2 Picea sitchensis | reverse complement strand
ATAGGGTGATAGCACCACCCTAGATGCTATGATCCCTCTTTCTAATTTTTGGCAGACACATCTCTACCAAGAGATGTTGTAGTTTTCATGCACTATATGGCGATCACATGTCCCTAAGTAGGAGCCATATTTTATCCCCATTTTGTGGGATAACTATGTTGGAAGTGGTCGTGAGAGTTTCTCATTGATGTTCACCATGAAGACTCATCTTTGTATTTTTGTAATATATAGGTTTGTACAAGGATTGATGTCAAGGTGTAGGTGGTGCAAGTGTTACTTATTGCTGGTTGCATGAGCATTGCAAAACTAAAGAGAGAAAGGTTAGAAACAAGCTCTATGAATAGAAAGAAGCTCTAAGCATTCAAATAATGAGTTAAAATGTTTCACAAGTTCTTAAGCATTCTGACTATAGTTCATTTCAGAAGTTCATACGTATGTACTAAATCAAATGCATGCAAATTTTGTATTAAGACAAATATTGTATTGTTTTGAAATTGCTATTTTGTATTAGTGAAACCTAAATCTATTTTGGCAAAGCCACTTATTGTTGACATAGACAAAGAGTGGCACAATTTTAGTGAATCAAATTATTACACTTGGAAATGATGGAAAATGCTTGGTGAGTCATAAGACTGTATCCATTATGAAGGAAAATTTTCAATACTTACAATCATGTGAATAGTTGCAAAGTTTAATTTAGTCTTGTGTTTAGTTATAATCCAACTAGCAACATTAATATTAAGTGTTCAAGTCATCATCCGCTTTAAAAACTTGTGAATCAAGAAACCATTTTTAGGTTTTGCCCCCAAAACAAGATCTCGAGCTCTGCCGGTTTCGTTTCTTTGAGTTAATGTCGATAGAAGTTGAAGAACGGATTTAGGGAGAACAACTGGAAGTTATTATGGGGTTCTTGATGTTCAATATGGTATCAAATCTTCCAGGGTGGTTATCTGAGCTCATTTAATTGAAACACATGATTTTTTTTGAACGGTTGGGTGCCAAGATATGTATACAGATCAATTGATTGAACACAAATGATTGGAGTGGCACAGAGCATCCAAGTAAAAGAATGAACATGTGGATATAATTTTTCAGGAAGAAACAAAGCATAATGAAAGAGAGATCAATTTGATTTGCAATTAAAAAATGCTTTGATTTACAGTAAATGATTTTGTTTTAGTGATAACAAATCAGAGTTGAAGTTCTGGTGAATATAGATATTGTAAGATATATAACTTTATATTCAAGCTGTGTGTGGGGATTTAGTAAGTTATTAAATACATTGAATCAAAGAGCATGAACATGAGAAAAAGAAATATGAATGTATGAAATGGATATTCATGTATTTGAGTTTGTGATCTTTGTATGGATGAAGTGCAGAGAAACAATCCATAGATGAAATAAGAAATGTTGCCTTAACATTGTAGATGATGAAGTCTGAGGTTATATTGAATAGTGATATGCAACAACAATCAAATGAATAGAGGCAGAGTAATAATTACAGAGGCATATCATTAAATATGAAAGCAACTTATGTTGTTGAAGGGTGCAAGTTTTCATTACAAAATCAATGAGATTTAGATGATGTGTATGCCAGAAAGTGCAAAATCAGTACAAGACACAAAATCAGTACAAGGCAGAGAAGAGATGTAAGTGATCTTAAAACTTATTAATTTTTCTCAGAGTCTATAAAAGTCATCATTGTAAAAGGTTATATTTTATATCTGGGTGGTAGGGAGGTGCTAGGGAATATTGGAGTCTTCAGTGTGCAAGTTGGTGCTTGTGTACATGAGATTTGGTGCTCTCATCTAGTGGGTGCTAGAAGAACTGATTGAGTTGGTTCTCAATAACCATGATGTAAAAAAGTTGAAGCTTGATTGACATCCTAAGAAGAAGAGGTTTTCTCCCTTTATGGGTTTCCTCATAAATTCTTAGTCTTTGTGCATGTTGTATATGTAATTGATGTTGAATGTCTGCATATTTACTATTCATTGACAAGTTGGTTCATCAACAGTATTTGGATATAATTAGATAATATTTTAATTGTTTAAGCTTGTAAGAAAATGATTCACCCCCCCCTCTCAGTTTCTTTGTTTGATTTCAACAATTGGTATTAGAGTTGGCGCCTTCACTGAAAGGTAGATCCATAAGCTTAAACATGGCTAGTCAATAAGGAAGTTTGATCATGAAGCTCCTTTGTTTGATGGAAAGATTTTTTTTTTTTGGAAAATAAGGATGATAACCTATCTAATGTCCTTAGGTGAATATGTTTGGGATGTTGTTGAAATGGGATATGTGAAGCCCGTTATATTAACTACCAAAGATGAAAATTTGGAATTTACTTTTAATGCAAAGGAAATGAATACTATTCTCGTTGGTCTTGTGGAAGCTGAGTTTGTAAAGGTCATGCACTACCAATCTGCCAAATAAATGTGGGACAAGTTGATAAACAATTATAAATGTGATGAAAAAGTGAAAGATGCTAAAATCTAAGTTCACAGATTGCAGTTTGAGCAGTTAAAGATGATTGATGATGAAACTGTAAGAAAGTATTTTTTAAGGGTTGAAGAACTTGTCAATATTATGAAAGGTCTTGGTGAAACTATAGATTATACATTCTTGGTTCAAAAAATATTAAGATCACTTCCTGGCATATTTAATCCTAAAGTCTTAGCTATAGAGGAGTTAGATGATCTTAAAAAAATGACCATAGACCAACTTCTTGGAACTCTAACAACTTATGAAATGAGAATTGTTAAATAAAAACCCACTAAAAGAGAAGCATATTTCAAGGCAAATAAAGGAAAGATAGATAAAGACTCTGATTCTGATACAGATGGAGTTGAAGATTTTTTTTTTAGAAGGTTGAAGAAAGGAACATGCAAATACAATGGTAAACTACCTTTCAAATGTTTTAACTGTGGTACAGTTGGTCATTTTTCATCCAAGTGTCCATACAAAAAGAAGGACCATGAACTTGATAATCAAGAGAATACCAAATACAAGAAGTTCAATAAAGAAAAGAGATCTAAGAAGAAAAGATTGTGTATAAACAATAACAATAGTTCCTTAGAAGATATAAACAATGAGTCCTCCAATGAAGATAAGTCAAGTGACTTTATACTCATGGCTCTAGAATGTGTAGATGCAAAAGATACTAGAAGTGAGATGAGTGAAGAAGAGTCTGAAGTAGAATTGCACGGTGAGCTCATTAGTGCTTTTGAAGAAATTGATATACTTAAACAGAAGAAAAGGAAACAAAAAGAATTGATGGTTAAATATGAGAAAGGTCAAAATGAACCTAATGAGGATCTTTCTCTTCTAAAGGTTGAGTTAGAAGAAACAAAGAAAATAGAGGATACTCTCAAACAAAAGTTGGTTGAAAAGAAAACAAAATGTGAAAGGTTAGAAGAAGAAGTAGTTTCTGTCAGAAAAGAGCTAGAAAGAGTTCAAGTGTTGTACCATCAAAATATGGCACACATTAAATCATCAAAGGAGCTGAATAACATACTGAAAAATCAACTATCACCTTTTATAAAGACTAGTTTAAGTTATGAAGGAAGTTCAAGCAATAACATGCCTGAAAATAAAGAGTCGATCAAGTTCATCAGAGCCAATACAAATATCAATGAAAACAAGTTTGTAAGTAGTAACAACAACAAATCTGTAGAGCAAGTTAATCATAATCAGTAGCTAAGAAAATGCGAAGAGAAATTTTCTAATAGAATTAAGGATGAATCTAGAAGATACTTATGAAACTTTGCTCAAGGACAAAGTCATCAAAGATTAATAAGACCATCAATTTTCAGGTACCAAAACTTTTTCTATGGTTATTGTTTTTGTTGTTCAGATTTTGGTCAGAAATCCGCATGTTGTGAATTTAATTCTCAAAACATGCATGTGAGAGAACAAAAGTACAATCTAATGTCACAAAAAAGAATAGGTCAATCTCTAGACAAAACGAGGATTAGTGAAAGACAAAACAATTCATTTTTATATTTGTACAATGAGCTAGAGTGTTATGTTTGTCATAATTTGGGACACAAAGGATCATATTGTAGAATGAAATATTACAAATCAGAACCACAGAAAAATCAAGCACTTGAAAATATCAAGGTATGGAAGAAGAAAGAGAATAGTAAATGTGGACTAGTTCTCTTTGTTCAAAATAAAAAGGATCCATGGTATATTTATAGTGGATGTTCCAAACACATGACTGTTGACACAAATAAATTTATGTTTCTAAGTGAATCCAAATCTGGTAGTGTGACATTCAGAAATAATGCCCTAGGAAGAATCAGAGGAAAAGGATTAGTGAGTCTAAGTAACAGTCAAGGAAAAGCAAAAGATGTGCTTTTTGTTGATGGAATGAAACATAACCTTTTGAGTGTCAGTCAAATGTGTGACATGGATTGTGAAGTAATTTTTACTGCTAAAGATTGTAAAATAAAGTCAACAAATACAGGAAATATTGTGGCAAAGGGAATGTGAACAAACAATAATGTATATAATGAGAGTTGGCTATGGAATTGAAGGCTAGGAACCTAAATTTTGATCATCTTATCAAACTAAATAGTAGAAAAGTAGTTAATGATCTTCCCAAAATAGCAAAGCCACATAAATCTGTTTGTAAACCTTGTCAAATGGGAAAAATGACATGTACATAGTTTAAAACAAAAATTCAAACATCAACAAGCGAGCCGCTTTAGTTAGTTCATATGGACTTGTCTGGACCTTCTAGAAAGGAGAGATCTAGAAGAGAAAGGTATTTCATGTTTGTTATTGATGACTATTCAAGTTAACATGGGTAGCCTTTCTAACAGAAAAATCAGAGGCTTTTGAGAATCTCAAAATGTTCAAAGCTTTGGCAAAAAATTAAACAGGTCAGAGAGTAAAGGCTATATGGTCTGATAGAGGAGGATGATTTTCTTTAGGAGATTTTAAGGAATTTTGTGATAAGCATGGAATTAAAAGGGAATATACTATTCCATGTACTCCTTAGCAAAATGGAGTTGTTGAGAGAAAGAATAGACCAGTTCAACAAATGGCCAGGTCAATGATGAATGAAAGAAATGTGTCACATACTTTTTGGGTAGAGGCTATTCATACATTAGTACATATTATTTATAAAGCACATCTAAGGCCCAACAATGATAAAACCCCCTATGAACTATGGTATGGAAGACCAACTTCAATTAATCATTTCAAAGTGTTTGGGAGTAAATTTTATATTAAGAACAATGATGATCAGTTGGGAAAATTTAACGATAGGGATGATGAAGGAATATTTTTAGGATATGCTACAAACTGTAAAGGGTACAAATGATTTAATAAAAGGATGCATAATTAGATGGATTTCATTGATATTTGTGTAGATGAAGAATTTCTCTTCCATAGTAGGAAGATAAAAGGTGTTGATACAGATGATGAAAACACTAATGAGATGGAAGAACAACAACTCAAAGAATTAAAATAAAATGAAGAATCTAAGGAAAATGTAGAAGATTCAAGAAAACAAGAAGAACCAGAACAAAAACCTCCTTCCAGAAATGTTCAAAAGAATCAATTTGAAAGTCAAATTCTTGGTGATAAGACTAAAGAAGTTCAAACAAGAAGAAAAATTATCATAGCATCAAAGTAATCTCATATTTCCTTTACCTCTATGATTGAACCTGGGATTTTTTCTGAGTCTAGTGAAGATAATAGTTGGATGAAAGCAATGAATGAAGAACTTGATCAGATTGAAAATAATAACACTTGGGAATTGGTTCCAAGACCAGAAAATAAAAATGTCATAGGATCCAAATGAGTATTTAAGAACAAGTTAATGAACAAGGACATATAGAATAAGGCAATATTGGTTTATAAGGGATACACACAGATAGAAGGATTAGATTTTGATTAAACCTTTTCTCCTGTGGCAAGGCTAGAAGCCATCAATATGTTTCTTGATTATGCATGCCACAAGAATTTTAGGGTATATCAAATGAATGTTAAGTCTGAATTTCAGAATGGAGAACTGAAAGAAGTATATATTGAGCAGCCTGAGGGATTTCAATTGTCAGAATATCCTAATTATGTCTGCAGGTTGAAAAAAACATTATATTGATTAAAACGAGAACCATGTGCCTGGTATCATAGACTGGATAAGTATTTTCAAACACAGGGTTTCAAGAAAAGAGCTATTGATAGTCATTTATATATCAAATCAAAAGGTAAAGATATATTAGTTGTTCTGGTCTATGTTGATGAAATAATTTTTGGAAGTACAAATTTTTCATCTGTTCATTGGTTTATTAATGCAATGCAATAAGAGTTTAAAATTTCAATGATAGGGGAACTTTCATTTTTCCTTGGTCTGCAAATTATTCAAAAACTTGAAGGTTTGTTTATTTCACAAGAAAAGTATCTCAAAGAAATGTTGAAAAAGTTTAAAATGGAATATTCTTCTCCTGTTAGTACGCCTATGGTTATAGGATGCAATATTTCCTCAAAAATCGCATGAAGCCTTTAGTGATATCAACGTAGTTACGAATAAATCGGTGAAGAAATTTTGCTTTCCCCTGCAAAATTTGGAGTTGTCATAGGTTGGTAGGTGGGGGTAAAGCTATAATAGCTCAAATTTTTAAGGGATCCACCCGAATCCCATCCTTGGAGACAACAAAGCCGAGAAGACGACTGGATTCGACAACAAAAATACACTTATGTGGGTTCAGACGAATGCGGTAGAACCGACATCAAAGAAAGATAGCCCGTAGATGACCGAGATGGTCGGATCGACTGGATGAGTGGGCAAGTAAGTCATCGAGGTAAGGTTCTGCAATATGTTTGATATCGTAGAAAGCGTAGGACATGGCTCACTAAAACGTAGCCCCAACATTTTTAAGGCCAAATGGTAACTTTCGATAAAATAAAATTCCCCATGGGTAGATGAAGTTGTCTTATGTTGATCAGCTGGTAAGATGTCAATCTAGTTATACCCTGAGAAACCATCCATAAAAGAGAAAGTTACGCTACCAGCGTAATTATCAATAATATGGTAAATAAAGGGTGTTGGGTAGTTGTCTTTTGGACAAGCCTTGTTAAGATCCCTATAATAAACATAGACACGAATGGTCCCTTGTTTCTTAGTAAACAAAACGATATTGGAAACCCATTCTGTCAAGGGGACAGGATAAATGAAGCCAGATTTCAATAACTTTTCAACCTCTGCCTTAATAGACGCGGTCTTTTTAGGGTGGGCTAGGTGGAGTTTCTATCGAACAGGTTTGACACTAGGGTAGGTCTTAATCTCATGTACAATGATTGACGGGTCGATCCCAGGCATCTCTTCATAGCTCCAGGTGAAGACATCACGGAATTCTTTAAATAAAGTAGTATAAGAGACTACTTCCTCGGGTGAGAAATTAGCTCCAAGGTTAATGTTTTCCACGACACCTTCCTTGATCAAAATATCAATAACGATCGTAGATGATATGTTGCCCAAATTCCCCTCATAAAGAGTATCTTGTGTGAGGATGGGAGATTGTGGAAAATCGATAACATCAAGAGGGAAGACAAAGTGTACGTATTCTTGAATTTCTTCGAGAGGTGGAAGAAAAGAGGGACTATGATGGCTATCATCCCAAGGTAAATCATCGAGGCTAAGCATTTCCATTATGGATTCATCGGAAGGAAAAATTTGAGAAATGTAGTCGATTGTAGACGACAAGAAATTTAACCATGATGGTATCGAATAAGTGTCGGGTGCCAAGAGATGTTGGTCATCCGAACAGGGAGAGGCATATTGGATGGAAACGTATGAGGTTTCAACTGGACTAAGTGGCATGGTGCCACCTAGTGCATCGAATTCCAATGGACTGGGTACAATCCAAGGGTCAAATGATTCCAAGGATTGATAAATCATAGTCAAAATCATATTGATCATGGCAATATGATGTGCAGTGGGTGGAAGTGGTGTAGGGAAGGTACCCATGAGGATAGAATATTTCAACAAGACAACACCAACGCTTTCATACGTGATTTTGTGATCTCCCAAGAATGTAATATTGTTGGTAGTAGGAGCGCGAGCGTTAGGTGTGCAGAAATCCAACTGATCGATGGTGACAATTTTTCCTTGATGAGGAAATTGCACACATTGAAAAACTGACGAAGCGACAACGGTCATATCATAGAACCAACTTCTTCCGAGCAACAAATTATAATCGAGGGGAGCATCGACCACCTCGACGTCAACAAAGATGGTTTTTCCACCTAATTGGATGGACAGGGACTGCAAAAGCCCATGGGGATGGAAATATCTCCCATCGAAGACGCACAACATTGTTGGGGATTTTTTAAGTGCGGATGATTTCAAACCTTTCCAACACGCTAAAGACATGACACAAGTTGAGGCTCCCTCATCCATAATAGTTCGGTGGATTTGTTGATTGTGAAAAACAACATCAACTTGGAAAGCAAGTTGGTGGGAGAGTATAGACGCATAATTGTCCAGGTTAAACATGATATGGTTGGATGACTTAGGATCAACAATGCCAATAGTGGCCAAGAGCATTCTACATTGACTCGACCAGTGTTGTAGAACTTCTAACGCAGACGTAGCACATGGTGCTTGAGCCAAATATTCAACAATTTTGTAGTTCTGGGCGGCACGTGAACTAGGATTAAAGGTAGCTTTGTGTATAGTGCTCTTAGGAGGGCATAAGATAGAGTCAAACATAGGTTTGTCAATTTGAGGTGGTCCAAACAAAGGATTAACCGATGGAGGACTAATGAAGGACGGTGATGGAGGACCAATACCGTTAGTGTCTTTTCCTTTGTCAGGGTTACCTAGTGTGTCGTATGTCTTAGAGAGAGTGGTCAAATTAATCCTATTAAACATATAAATATGTGCACTCGTCGAGTCTTCATCATGAGAATGTCTAGAACTTCCCCCAGGAGAGGGGGTTTGAACAACCATGGATTGTTGCTGAGGAAAAGGCCGAGTAAGCACGGCGGGTTGGGAATTTCCTTTAAAGAGTTTGGCCACTTCATCCTGATGTGGACAGTCTCGAGTGTAGTGATCGTCACCATAGATAAGACATGGGAACTTTGGTTTCTGTTGTGGCTGATTTTCGTTAGTAGGTGGTGGTTTTGAGCTTTCAGTTGTTCATTATTATTAGTCTTTTTGTTTTTATTCTTTGTCTTTTTCTTACCTCTAGTCTGCTGCGAGGAGATAGACTGAACTTCATTTACCTTAAAGACTTGGGTATGAGAAGAGGTAGAGGGTGTGGTCGAACTAGGAGTAGACGTGTAAGTAGATTGAGGTGCAGCTCCAGTCGACTGGGATGTAGATTGAGATTTGACGGAACCAATAACGCCATCCGCATGAGATGAGGATGACGTCTTAGATGGATCGATATTTTCTCGAGCAACATTCAGAAGAAAATCATACAAAGTACCAGATTGTGAATAAACCAAATATAAGTACTAAGCCCGAGCAATGGTTTCTTCCTCGATGACCGCGCCACCCATAGCGACGTCGCGAGCGATCAAGGATAAAAGTGATTTAGTAAACCATTCTGCCAATAATATGTCAGNATGATTACCTTGATCATCCTTCGTCGTCGTCTCCACTCATGAATATGGTCAGAGATATGCATGGAGTCAGTTTGACGTAGGGAGGTCAAGAGTTCAGGTTACGTCTCGTAGCGAATAGGTAGTTGAAAGTGCATGAGGAAAGACATGGCAAGGGAGTTGAAATCATGAAAAGAAGCACGTGGTAGTTCGATATACCACTTTGTTGCAGAGCCAGTAAGTGTTCGCTGGAAAATATGCAAACGTATAGAATCATCCATGAGGGAGTTTGATGAACACCACAAATGGAAAGTCATCACATGCTTATTTGAATCTTCACCAGATTTTTCGTCAAATTTCAGAATATCGGAAGGAAGTTTAGCTGGAATAACTGGCCAAACCGGTGAATGACAAATAGGATCATTAGTTAACCGAGACAAGTCTGGGAGATCCAGAGTCACAAGGAAAGGTAGTTGTCAGTTAATTTGTAGATGATACTGGTGTGGCATATGAACCATAAATTGGGTTAGGTGGATAGTTGTAACCAGTAGTTCCTCCTACATATGGTTGTTGTTGGCCAGGATAAGCAGGATTTGATGATGGCTGAGAAACATTTGCATAACCTGGTGGGTTCTGAGCATTATAAGTCATGTGATTTGCTTTCCCATAGGGAGGATAAATTTTTTTCCCTTGAGGATAGTAAGGAGTAGGTCTCGGAGGCAGATACACATTAGACCCATGGGGAGGATAAGGTTGTTGTCCTTGAGGACTTCAAGTGGTGTTTGGGATGCCGCCCGGATAAGGTTGTTCATAAGATGGTCCAGAAGGAACAGGATTTGATACTCCTCCTTGTGGGTTATGATATAAGTGCTCCCCAACATGGGGTTGGGTAAATGTGCCTCCAGAAATTACTCCCAGGATTGTGAAGGGTTTCCAGCAGGCAAAGGTTTCCCCCCTTCCAGTGGTGGATTAATGACCGAGGTATGACTAGCAAAGGGAGGTTTCCCTCTAGGAAGAACATGAAAAAGGGGTTGTCCCCCGGGAGGGGTATGCCAACCATAGGATGGTGGTCTTCCAGGAGAGATAGGTCCACTAGATGGTGGTTTCCCTCTAGTCGGTTGTATTTGGTTGGCAAGGGTCTGCATTCTAGGGTGAAAATATGTCCCGACAGAATCGTGCGGAACATGTGGAGTTGTAGAGTGAAAGTTTGTAAAAGAGGGGGTGGGGATCGAAGTGCCTTGGGAATGAGTGGAGGTGATGAGTCTAGAATTAGGATAGACTTGAGTTGATGCAACAGTAGGGTTAATGACCTGATCGATGGGGTGATTGATAGTTTGACCAGATGGTCCTGTTTCACCAGGAGGGTCATGAGGATGAAAGGGTTGTCGAATAGATTCAAAATGTTCATAAATATCGCATCCTGATGAAGTCCTCCATACATAACGAGAAGGTGTGGGATTTGTATCTACTGTAGTGGTAGGATGAACATGAGTCCTATACTCATCACCAAAGGTTGGTTCTGTCGATCCCATATATGTTTCGATAAAATCTCTCTCTGGTAATTGTGGGACCTCTTTGTCTATGACGTTCCCAAGGGAGTCTAAACGAAGTAAAAGTGGTTCGAGAGGGGTTACTGACATAGATGTAGTGCGAGGAGTGGGATTCTCAACCATGACCAAAGGGCCTTCTTGATTGTCTAACTGAGGAGTAACAACACTCCCATCGTTAGATTTATTTTCTACCTCTCCACGGTAGTTGTCTTCTGGAGGGTTAGGAAGTAAGGGTTGGTAGCCTTCCGGAGGTAGCCCTTGCATCCTACGTGATTGACGAAGACCTTTATTTTCTACAGGATCAATTTTGGAGAATAACAGTACATGTTGAAAATCTAGGGCCAACTAACAAAAAGAAATAGCATACGCTAATAAAATCTAGGAATCAAAACCAAGAAAACAAGACTTCTCTCGATGATCATACTAGTTGGTGATGAAATCCAACGTCGCATGATCAAGTCAAGAAGGGGCTAGGATATGGTGGAATAGTTACAATGGTGACCTACTTAACGGACTTTCACCTTGGTGTAAGCTTCCATGCAGTAATTGTGGATTTACCCTCCAAGGAGCCTGAGTGAGTTTGACCAATGTATGTCCCAAGTACAGTGAGACTTCCCTTCACTGTCACCTTGTGTAAGTACCTAAGGATTATGGCAACTATGGACACCAACTCACAGTCAGCCCCTGGGAGGGTACAGTCGACAGTCCGATCTGAACGTATGGGCAGGATAATAAGTCCTAAATCAAATTGAAAGGATCCCACACATAATCATGGGTATACCTTCAAGTGACCCCAAATATACGATTTGACCACTACAAACAGTTGAACCACTAAGGGATAATATCTGTAACTCACCCAAATGCGACCTCGTGTGTAACCCTTGTGTGAGAGGGGGATCCCAGAAAACCTATACGACAATTGGATTTGACTCTCCCTATCTCAGGATGCTAATGTTCATTTTGAAAACTTTGGAGAGTTGTACTCACAACCCAATCCAAAGTGCTAATCCTAGTATAATGTTGGTGGAAGATCCTAAAAACAAAAATGTTCTAGATAATTTTTAATTAGTGTTGATTTTATGGTTGTTCTATACTCAAAGGGTGTATGATAATGAAACTGATGGTATGATGACTCAATTCCCAAAATTGCACAAGAATATGATAAGCAATCATTTCTTTCAATGAATAGCTATTTAAGGGAAAGAGAGAAAGTTGATTCCACTATAAAACACTAATATGCAATGCCCTCAATCAATTTGTTTCTCACTCAAATCCAATGCAATGCTAAAAATTTCAGAAATGCCTTATAATATCCAAACCAATCACTAAAATATGTCCTTTTTCTTTTATGTGGATGATAATCATATGCAGGACTTCTTAATGTCAATCAGACTTCAAGATTAAACAATCAGAATCAAACTTCACACAAAACAAAAAATACACTCTCGTTGTGAATAAACAAGAAGGACAAAAAAGACCAAATTTGAAAGAAAGAACCAAAAAAACCTCAGAAAAAAGAGAAATGATGGAAAGTTGACCTCAAAGATCAAATGAAAAGGCTCACAGACCTTTGGATTTCCTCACAAAAGTTTCCACTCAGTCAGATAAAGGAGAAGAAAACAACAAGTTAACTCTAGGTCAGCAAAGACAAAGAGCGACTTCAAGGCAAGGAAATAAAATGTCAAAATCGCAATCAAAATAGGATGAATTCTCAGAAATAAGGGTGTTTTAAAGCCAATATTAAGATGGACTGAGAGTATGGGAGCCTGAGAAAAATCCAAAACCAAAAAATAGCTTCAGAAGATGAAAATTCTGGAGAATTTCTCACAAAAATGTGGTAGCGCTCTCGTGTAAGGGGCACCAGAGTGTTCCAGTGCTCTGTGTAATGAAAAATGGGAGTGATAGCGCTTTGAAATCAACAGGAGGGGAGGGCTCTGCTCCAAAAACTCAGAAAAATCCGAAAAACTCAAAAAATGAAGGAAATTCAGTCAATCAGGGTGATCCTGATGACATAATGAGGCAATTAAACAAATCTAAGAATCAACATGACAATATGGAGAAGATCAAATCAGTGGGAAAAGGGCCAAAAGAAGATCTGGGAATGCAAATAAAAATCAAAGCTCCTCCCCAGTGGAGTCGCCAATTTCTGTTGTAGGTGAATCCCCCTGCGGACAAGTGGATTCCCTCTTGGTCTCTAGACTTCTAAGGCCAAGACAGAAAGTTCTTAACATGGGCACTGACTTCCTTCTAGATCCTATAAAGCTAATGAATGAAAGAGAAACAAACAAAGATACAATGGACTTCCTACTCTATTGAGATTAGCTCAATCATAGATCCATATATTGCAGACAAACTCATATGGAACAAGCACAAGTTTGAAAGAAACAGGCCAAGAATTTATTATTTAATGAGAACAAGTAAAATTACTTACAACCCTTTGAATGAAGGTGCAACAACCTCTTCCAGTTCTCCTTGTCCAACTCCTTTGCTCAAATAATCTCCATTGATTGCTTTGATGGCATCTCCCTCATGAGATCATAAGTTTGATGTAATTTTCAATATCCATTGTGTCTTTCACCATGAGAAGGCCTCCTTATATAACCTTGGAGAGGTCCAACCACTTGAGAGATATTTGGGATAAGTTGAGGATTCCTCTCCTTTAGTTGAGGATCTCCCCTAAGATCATTCCTTGACCATCTATTCGAATCCAACTACCTTCAGGAATTGAGGGATTCTTCCCTTATTTGCCTCAACAAACCCATAATTTGCTAAAAAGAGGGTATAAATCCCCCATAAGGGTGCACAAGGCACTCAATCACTCCCCCAAAGAGGCTCAGGGAGCACCAACACTCTCTGACGGTGGGTAGGGGAGCGCTCCTCTCCAAAATTCTTTTTTTGAGTTTTTTTTTAATGTTAAAAGGCTTGAACCTCCTGTCAAGTGATTCCTCTTCTTCCAAACCACCCTTTGAGGTGTCTTAAGTATATTTATGATGTCGTTAGAGGCACGACATATGTAATATGGCAGTATGATGTTTTTGACACTTGCAACACTTATAGTCAAGATGCGACACTTGCAAACAAGATGCGACACTTACAACACTTGTAATGAAGACACTCGTGACACTATCAGAGTGAGTAATTTTGAGGTGTAACAATTGGGTGCCAAGATATGTATACATATCAATCAATTGAATAAAAAATGATTGGAGTGGAACATAGCATCAAACTAAAATAATAAACCTGTGGCTATAAATTTTCAGGAAGAAACAAAGAATAATGAAAGAGAGATCGATTTGATTTGCAGTTGAAAAACACTTTGATTTACAATAAACGATTTTGTTTTAGTGATAACAAATCAGAGTTGAAGTTTTGGTGAATAGATATACTGTAAGAGATATAAATTTATATTCAGGATGTGTGTGGAGGTTTAGGAAGTTATTAAATACATTGAATCAAAGAGCATGAACGTGAGACATAGCAATACGAATGTATGAAAGGGATCTTCATGTATCTAATTCTGCTAACTTTGAATGGATGAAGTGAAGAGAAATAGTTGATAGATGAAATAAGAAATGTTTCCTTAACATTGTAGATGATGAAGTCTGAGGTTATATTGAATAGTGATATGCAACAACAGTTAAATGAATAGAGGCAGAGTACTAATTACAGAGGCAGAGCATTAAAGATGAAAGCAACTTATGTTGTTGAAGGGTGCAAGTTTTCATTACAAAATTAGTGAGATTTACAGGATGTGTATGCTAGAAAGTGAAAAATCAATATAAGGCACAAAATCAGTACAATGCAGAGAAGAGGTGTAAGTGACATTAAAACTATTAAATTTTTTCAGATTCTATAAAAGTGATCATTGTAAAAGGTTATATTTTATATCTAGGTGGTAGGGAGGTGATAGGGAAGATTGAAGTCTTCACTGTGCAAGTTGGTTCTTGTGTACATGAGAGTTGGTGCTCTCATCTAGTGGGTGCTAGAAGAACTGATTGAGTTGGTGCTCAATAACCATGATGTACAAAAGTTGAAGCTTGATTGACATCCTAAGAAGAAGAGGTTTTCTCCCTTTATGGGTTTCCTCATAAATTCTTAGTCTTTGTGCATGTTGTATATGTAATTGATGTTGAATGTATACATATTTAATATTCATTGACAAGTTGGTTCATCAACAATATTTGGATATAATTGGTTAAGATTTTAATTGTTTAATCTTGTANCCCTCAGTTTCTTTGTTTGATTTCAACAAACTAAGGAGATTATGTCTTGAGGACCTCAGGTTGTAGATATGGAGTGCCAAGAGACTACATGACCAACAATATCCATTTTCATAGATGGAGACCCTTGTCACCACCACAAAGGTCATATAGTTTTAGATAACATACACCACACTCGTTGGCTTCTGAAAGGAAATGGGACTTGCTCTGTGAGGTACAAGTCAGGTATTATGGTGAGTGTCATTTCAATTTTTTAGGCATTTGAGTATATTGTATCTTAGACTGCTTTAAATTTCATGATATATTCTTGGATATTATGCCTTTTGTCATGCTTCACCTTGGTGGTTGACATTGTGCCCTAGCAAGTGGTCTTTCTTGGGGATAGGTTTGTTACTAGGAACTCCCTTGAAAATCCATCTTATCATTCCCGACCACACTTACCACTTTCCATCACTTAAAACCCCACGTTTCCTTATATTTTGGGACTTTAGGGTGCATTGACCCAAGAAGGGGTTGTCCCTCATTCTATGGGAAGAAGTGGATGAAGGCCCAGAGGAATTTATGTTGGGTAAAATATAAAAGCATATATATAAACATTCCAGATGCTTCTCTCAGTGATTCCCAAAGAAAGAAATGAAACACTCATTTGTAAGAAAAGGGGGGACCCACAAGAATAATGATTAATAATTCTTAAAGGGCTAGTTGGAGGATAGGAGGTCTCATCACGAGCCGACCTATCATGATCATGGATATTTAGTTGTATGAAATTACAATCATTGGGTCACCAAGCCAGGGTAATGGCTCTTGGTTGTATGGATGAGAGAAAGGGGGTATCATCACAAGCCAACCTTCTCATTTTCAGTAGGTGTTTATGGGTGACACTGTCATTATTTGGACACCATGCTAGGGAAGTGGCCTTCAACTTGTCCCTAAATTTTGAAAGAAACAAATAATGGAAAAATTATGGGCTTGGAACATTTTCATTGCAAACCAAGGTGCCACACACACTCTACAAAGGCACCCATGAAGGAGACACTACAATCCCTTGTATATTATGAACCCCATGCCCATTGAGTTTTTATCATTAACCACTTCATCCAATTTACATGGCTTAGAGAGGAATATCTTGGAAACACTCCTTGACCTAGGGAAAGATCTACCCAATAGGACACCTCGTCAACCCTCCCATATCTAGGCTTGGAAAGTCGCATAATGTCTTTGAGAAATTACTTGTTTGACATGGTAATCTTTGATGCACATACTTATGTGGCTCATTTATTGATTTTATTTACTTATCATGATATTTTGACTTGAGATCCTTGGAGTGCGTGCTTGTTTGTCTTTGCAGGACCTAGTTGGTAGACAATTATTTAGGAATAATCCTAGCTTGAGCTTCCAAGGGGTTTGAATCCTATAGGTTGGATGCCAAGGGACCACATTCCATATGAGAGAGACATACCTTAGGAGGCCTAGAAGACATTGTGGAAGACATGACATAGCCCTCACATACCAAACGTTTTTCCTAGGAGAGGAAAAATGTTACCTTTGGAGGCATGACATCATCTAGGAGGGCTAAGGTTTGGTGGTGAGTTTGTTATTCATTGACACAAGGATTTTTTGAGGAGAATGAGGCTTTGACCATGAAGAAATTACTTGGATGATTGACATATGGCTTTGATAATCCTAACTACACTCCTCCAACACCAATGACTTGCTCCTAGTGTCAAAATGTCCCCTAAAGGGGTGACATCACCTTAAGTTAGGGTTTCTTTTTGTGCAAAAGTAAACTTTAAGTGAATTGTTTAATATTATTTTGTAAAAGGGGAAATATTAAGGTTTTTGACCCCTAGTCTTGTTCTTTACCCTAAAATTACGTGGATAAACTATTTTGGAGAAATTTTGTATAAATAGAGATCATAATATCTCATTTTATAACATAACTATCCCATATTGGAGAGGCACTTGGAATGAAATTTTCACTATCTTTAGCTATTTCTCTCTTTTTCTCTTTTGTATGGCCACTTTTGTGGTTATTTGGTTGATGGAAGTGATGTGCTAGCCTTGGAAGGCTCTTCTTTGTTATTGTGGCGGTTTATCTTAACATTTTCCTTGAATTGGTAAGGCATTTTTGCATTGTATTACCATTTTGTTTCAAGACAAGGTTATTTTTCTAGAGATAGGTGGGAAGTATAAGGGCATACACCCCCACCTTAGCCTCCATCAATTTATGCTTAAATTTTATTGGTTTAACAAGGGTTTTCCAAGAGAAGTATAAGTGCATACACCCTCTTATCCTAAACCCTAGATAGGGATACTTTCCTTGGGGAGAAAGAGGATTTACACCCCCAAGGAGGTAGTACCTTTGATTTTTATTTTATTGAATCCATTAAACCAATCATTAAAGGCACCATTCATCACTTGTCTCATTGGAGATATAAAAAAAATTCTTTGGGAAACATGAAATTTTGTGATTTTGAAGTTGTTCCTAGTGGAATCAAATCTATGCTATAAATGCATGCTTGAGCTAGTATGGAATTTAATTTATCCAAGTATTTCTTGCTGCTGTTACAAATTTAAACTACATCCATTAGGGATGCATAAAAACCTAGCCAAACTCTTCAATAACTCCTAATTTAACCGTTGAAATCGCCTAAAATCTTCCCACATAATCTACTAAGTACAATGCATCTTTTTTCAAGTTTTGAGAAAGTTTAGTGGTTAAATATCTTGCTGTAATAACAAGTTTGTTACAACCATAAGGATGATAAATATCACTGCCGTTATATTTTTATGACAATCTTTCTTTTTGTGCTAAAGTCTTGTTCTATCATTGTTGAGCTAAACTAGTTTTTACTAGCTTGTCTCATGCTTATTCAATTGGACTTTTAGCACTTATATTGCAGCCATTATTATGTTTTATGTGCTGATCTGTATCATTCATTATTGTTGCAATTAAGTAAATACATATTAACTTGCTTGTCAATATAACATTATTATATTCAAGTGTGTATTTTCTTGTGTCTCAAGCAGATACAAACACCCTTTGCAGGAATCCAAAGACTTGGAAACCTTAAACCACCTGAAGACGATTCATCAAAGACATCCTTCCTTTTCCATCACTGACATTTAGGGGGGTACTTATCTTATTTCCCTTACATCCATCTTAATCCCCCTAGGGTTACAGGGATTTCCTACCTAGAGTGACCTAGTCACCCTCGAAGTGAGGGACCTATATTGAGGTAAAATTGAGTAAAATGTCCCTTAGTTGTTGTCATTTTGGTGGTTGGGTTAGGCTTTGACCAACCTACAACTTGTGAGATAACAATGAGCATGGATCTCAATATGATTAATTTTGTTATGGGAAATATGGTTTCCAATAACTTGAATGACACTCTGATTGTCACAGTAGATGGTAGTCGAGATATGAACATGAAATCCAAGTTTACCTAGAAGTTAACGAATCTAGATTGCCTCTGTACCTACATGAACGATGCCACAATATTCTGCATATGTAGTCGATAAGGAGACTACCTTTTGTTTCTTGCATGACCAAACCAATGGTTTAGTGTTGAAGAGAAACACATATCCAGAAGTAGAATTATGATCATCATTGTCGGCACTTGATGGGTTGGAAAAATTTCTTTCTAACAAAGGCTTTGAATTCTTTGAAATTTTGAAAGAGAAGATTCTTGTTCTTCAGAAAATACACCCAAGTGAAACAAGAGATATCATCAATGAAAGTCAATATATACCTTGCACATGTTAAGGAAGGTATATTGACGCACTATAAATCATTGTGAATGAGATCCATAAGGTTCTATGCTCTACATGATTTTCTAGAGTCAAAGGGTTCCCGAGGATGCTTTCCAAGCACACATCCTTTACAAAGTCCATTAGGGGGAATTTTTTTAGGTAAATCAACAACCATATTATGAGTTACTGATCCTAATGGATCTCGGTGGCCATCCACCTTTTCCATTGAATCACTATTTTGAGCCTGTGGTTTTGATAAACCATGACATTCACGCTTTTGATGGGGAATGGAATGTAATGTCATCTTCATTTGTTAATTATAGACATCATGTAATGGTATTATGTACATGCATACAACATAGCATTAATGCATCAGATCCCATTAGAACTCCAGAGTTAAGTGCACTTGGGCTAGAGTAGTACTGGGATGGGTGACCTCTCGAGAAGTCCTAGTATTTTACATGCCTATGGAATTTTATAAAATTAGTCCAATTTATCCCACATGCATCATGGGAATTGTTCTCCTCTCACTCTCTCATATATAATTGAGGTGAAGGAGGCCCTTTAAGCATGCAATGGAGTGTGATGTAAAGCTTCTTGTGAATGAAGCATAACCAACATGTCTTTCTTTTTGGAGATAAGCTACCCCGTTTTTTCAGTTTGTGTCCTACAATGTTTTTCTATCTTATTCAGTAATAAAAGTTGGGTTTCACTGTATTTTTGTCTTCTCTTCTATATTGTTGTGTCTTTCATTGTTATATCTCATTTATATTTCTACCTTCATGTCGTTCTCAAAATAATATGGATCGGGGGTATCAGAGTAGGTTTCTCCTTATTGTTTCTTAGAGCAGGTCCCTGATGAGGTTAGGGTATAGAGAGTTGGGTATCGAGCTAGTTTTGTTTGAGGAAAAATTCTCTCGCCGGCCCAAGCGACCTCCCATGGTGGAAGAAAAGAGAGATGAAAAATAACAAGATTCTTTCAAGACATTGCTTGAGGAAGCCCTCGTGCGATAGAGGAACGAGGTGATGGACAACTTTTCTCATATCCTTCGAAAACTACCAATGGTGACATCTGAGAAATCTTCAACAAGAAGCCATTTCTTAATTGTGACACCCTTAAAGGTACAATTCAATTTTGATATCCCCTTATTTTATGGCCAGATAGATGCAAATGCTTGGAAAAATGGTTGAATCTTCTAGAAGGCTATTACTCTATCAAAAAAAATTCCGATAGTGAAAATATCACCTTCAATTCCTTAAATACCTTCCCCATGTCAGAGCTTGGTGGGAAGGTTACTGGGGTAGGTACACCACAGATGAATCTACACTATTTGGGAGAGAACCCACTTGGGAAGCCTTTGTAGATTCCCTAAAGGAGGATTTCTACCCTTTCGAAAACTATGATGATCAATACATGAGATGGACAACTCTGTGTCATAAAATAGATCAGATGATGCTGGAGTAAAAAAACATCTTTCGTACCTTACGCTCAAAGTTGGGTATCAAAGACTCTGAGCGATACCTAGTTTTGAAGTACCACAATGGTCTACACAGGTACATCCAAACATAGATGCATTTTTTGGACATCTCCTCATTGGGAGATGCTTATCGATATGTAGTCAAAATTGAGCAGAAAGTCAAGCAACAAAGTAAGTGGGAGAAGCATGGCAAAGGAAAATCTAACTCACATAATGAAGGAAAAATAAAGGAAGGAAAACCTCAAGAGAGCCATATCCATATGCATGCAAATAAGGGTAATGAGAAGTCCAAGAAAGACACTGGAAAGTGGTCCGAGTTCCACAACAACCCTTGGAATAACATTGATGAATGTCGCTCAATACAGTCATTGGTGGCTAAGCTCAAAGATAAAGATCCAAACCCGGACTTGGAACCTGATTTAGAAAATGATAAAAGGAGACAAATCATTGATGCAGAAACCACTGCTACTGTCACAACTACAAAAATCCAACCAAAAGAGGATTTCGAGGAGGGGGAGCGACTCTTCCATTCATAGATATGGATGAAGGGGACCCCACTGCATTTTATTTTTGATAGCGGAAGCCAAAATAACATCATCTCAACAGAGGTTGTCAAGTTGTTGGATTTACCAACATCACCACACCTGCAACCATACAACATCGAGTGGCTTCTCCAAGGTCAATATCTTCGTGTCAGCTGACAATGTCACCTGTACTATGGAATCAAGCCCTTCAAGGATGAGGTATTATGTGATGTTACCCCACTGTAATTATGTGATGTTATATTAGGCCAACCATAAATGTGGAGGCATATTTCTATTTATGAGTCTTGACCCCATAGCATCATTGTTACTCTGGGGGGTCAAATGTATAGGATACCAGAGGTATTTTCAACTATTGTCCCACCAAAACAATGCCACAAAGTAATATCTCATACTACAAAGTTTATCCTCTTCACAATCTGATTAGAAGGTGAAAACAAGGACACTACAACCACTGCAACCTCATCACAAGACCTTTCTATCCAGCAGAAGTAGATCGACATGATTGCAGAAGAGTACCAATATGTTCTTGTTGCACATAAATGGGTGCTTCCACATTGCCCAGTCAAGAAAGGTTATAACAGAACCCTTCATACTCTTCACGTTGCATCTTCACCGACAGATTCCTCCCACACTCAGGAATCTGTTCAACCCCTCCAGCAACAGGCTCATGACAACCTTGAACAAGCTAAGCAGGACAACTTCTTCAACAAGGAAAGCAACACACCAAGCTTAAGATTTAGCTGAAGTCTCCCCGTATCCCAAGGGAAATTGACGCAATGGGGACCAT
>SNQJ01S0033646.1:175639-187560 GCA_010110895.2 Picea sitchensis | reverse complement strand
CCTTTTCCACTAAATCACCATTTTTGAGCCTGTGGTTTTGATAAACCATGAAATTCACACTTTTGATGGGGAATGGAATGTAATGACATCTTCATTTGTTAATTATAGACATCATGTAATGGTCTTATGTACATGACTACAACATAGTATTAATGCATCGAATCCCATTAAAACTTCACACTTAAGCACTCTTGGGCTAGTGTAGTACTGGGATGGGTGACTGCTCGAGAAGTCCTAGTATTTTACATGCCTATGAAAGTTTATAAACTTAGTCCAATTTATCCCACATGCATCATGGGAATTGTTCTCCTCTCACTCTCTCATACATAATTGAGGTGAAGGAGGCCCTTTAAGCATGAAATGGAGTGTGATGCAAATCTTCTTATGAATGAAGCGTAGCCAACATCTCTTTCTTTTTAGAGATAAGCTACCCCATTTTTCCAGTTTGTGTTCTACAATTTGTTTCTATCTTATTCAATAATAGAAGTTGGGTTTCACTTTATTTTTGTGTTCTCTTCTATATTTTGTGTATTTCATTTTTATATCTTGGTTATATTTCTGACTTCATGTTGTTCTCAAAATAATCTGTTTCAATTTCCATCAACAACAGACTTAAAACATTTAGGTGTCTGAGTCGTTCATGCCAAGCTCGACTTCGTTCGTCAGTGTGAGAAACAAGAGAAGTTGGTTTAAAGTTGGGTCGAGTTGTGTCACAGAATTTATACAAACTGTCCTTTGAGTCGAGAAACCCTCCAACAACAATTGACCAAACTTTATTCAAATCTCGAACAAAGAACCAATATGGCCAAAAACACACAATTTTACTTATATGTGTTAATTGAGAAACCGAAAACATATATTCACTAAGGTTAAATATGTGATATATGTCGAAAATTATCCCATGTCAACAAGAAACATCACCTTGACCAACGATATCGAGAGAAAAATAATCATTAACATAAATCTTCCTCTCCACAACTTTATCTAAGGTGGTGAACAAGGAAGTGTCTTTAGACATATGATGAATGCACCCTACCCATTCGTTATGTGAAATATGAGATAACAAGGCTTGATAATTTCTGACTTGGAAGGTAAAATTATCAAAGGGTCGATTAACAATCGACGCGTCTCCTTCAAGGTGTTTTAAAACCTTCTCCTCTAGGTCGCCTCGCTTCTTATAATATACATTTTTCACATGTCCAGTCTTTTCACAATAGTGACATGCATTCTTGTTTTGACTCTGAATGGGTGCACCTGTTTTCCCTTTAGGTTTATAGTAAAGGAATCCAGGTCTCTGTATAGCAGTATCAAATCATCCTCTTTCCTTATGATTTGAATTTCCCTTTCCCTTGAGCAAGTGGGCTTGGTGTTTACCACCAATCTTGCCTTCATCAAGTATTTTGTGCTAATCAGCGATCAATAAGCCACATAAATATTCAAATGTGTAATTCTTACCATGTTCCTTGCATTCCTACCAGTTGGTATGGAAAGTCGAAATGAACACATCGAATGATGTTTTCAAATTCATCAGGACCAAATCAATGTGTTTTTCGTATTTCTTTTGATAATTATTTCCACATTCACCCAATCTTAACTAAAGTTCCTTCACACGTGCTAAATAATAATGTATTCTGTCAAAAGAGTGAGGATCAATATAGATCAACTCTTTATCCAATTGCATGGCATGGATTTCATCAACTTTGTCGAATAATGACTTCATCTTCTTCCAGACTTGATAAGGGAAGTCAATTCCATTGATGTGAAAATGATTCTTGTGCAAGTTATAGGTCATGATGACCCCTATAGTCTCATCCTTATTTCCATCAATAACAAAATTTTCCTAACCATATGTTGGATATGGAATCACAACCTTCATATACCACCACAAACCTTTACTCTTTAGTAGGGTTTCCAAGTTTGGTGCCCATACCGCATAATTTGATCCATTCAAAATTATGCGATCAACATTCAAATCCATATTCGATATCTGGATAGATCATATCTTTTCCACAAGTTATAGTATGAAAATCACCATCCTAGAGTCAATCACACAACAAATTAGACTCAACATGATTTGCGGACAACAAATGAGGTCACAACCATTTTCTCTAATACCATGTTGGGGATTGGGTGTAACATGATACAAAACAGATAAACATAAATGTATATAATCAAATAGGAATAAGTTTCAAAGAGAAAAGGTGGTGTCTAAAGACATTGTTACAACACTTAAGCATGGTGAATTATGATCAGAACATCACAATGCATGTTGGACATATTGTACACAACAACAGTGATGATAATGACCCATTGGGTCTGCTATTTATAGGTTCAATATCTAACTAAATTCCTTGGAGTCGGGAAGATCTTGTCCACATAAAAATGTCGAAGGTTAGAGTTGACTTCATCAAATCCATGTTGTTTAGTCGGCTTGACTCGACCATCCATGTATCTAAATCATAGTCAATTACTTAGTTGGTCGATCTAATGATTGACTATTTTTTACTACTACCCAATTATCCAATTGTCAACTACTCTACCGACTGATGTAGATATCTGGTTGATCGCCCGATCAATTTTTTTTATATGTATGTTGATCGTCTGACCAATTGATTCCAGGAGAAGTGTCATGAACCATTAGAACTTGATGTTCCAATAGAAAAAAAAAATAGTTAAAAAGAAAATAAAAGAAAAGTAAAGTCTTAATTTCAATAATAAATTATTCTTTAAAAAAAATAGTATATGAGTTCTATATTGAATTAAAAATAATTAACATAACATTCCTTTTTACCGATCAAGTGACAATTTGTTTTTGTATAGTTTTTGATGAATTGTATCCATGATTGAAATTTTCGATCTCCTTTTAGATATTTTCATAGAATGAACAAATATACATCCATCATATAATGAAAGAACCACACCTCCAAATTAGGTATAACTTACATCCATGTGATCCCAGGGCTATTGGATCTTTTCTTTTGCAAATAAAAGTTCACTCAAAGGAAAAATGAACTTTTTAGAAGTTGGTATATCATAAAGTGTTAGAATTTGATGATCCAAATTATTTTGAGAACAACATGAAGACATAAATATAATAGAGATATAACAAGGAAATACACAAAGATATTTCTAGAAACACAGAAATATAGTGAAACCCAACTTCTATTAACGAATAAGAGAGAAAAACACTATAGAACAAAAACTGGTAGAATGGGGTAGCTTATCGTTGAAAAGAAAGAGATTTTGGCTACACTTCATTCACAAAAATATTTACATCACACTTCATTGCATGCTTAAAGGGACTCCTTCACCTCAATTATATATGCGAGATTGAGAGGAGAAAAATTCCTATGATGCATGTGGGATAAATTCAACTAAGTTTATAAAATTCCATAGGAATGTAAAACACTAGGAATTCCCGCGCGGTCACCCATCCCAGTACTACTCTAGCCTGAGAGTGCTTAAATACATAGTTATAATGGGTTCTGGTGCATTAACACTATGATGCAAACATGTACAGAAAACCACTAGGAAATCACTACATGATGTCTGTAATTAATAAATGAATATGGCATTACATTCCATTCCCCATCAAAAGGGTGAATGTCATGGTTTATAAAAAATATAGGCTTGAAATGTTGATTTAGTGGAAAATATTGATTTCCACTGAGATCCACTTGGATCATTCCTTCCCCCTTAGGAAGAAATGGTCCTCATTGCGTCAAGTTCCCTCGGGAGATCATGAAACTTCCGTTGAATCTGAACCTTGTTGAGCTTCTTGACTTGTTGAGGTAGATGTCTTGTTTGTACTTTACCTATGGAAGGATGTCATGAACTTGTTGGAGGTGTTGGATCCATTCAACAGATCTGGATGCATGATATTCCCTGGTCTGAGTGTGGGAGAACTCTCTAGATGAAGATGTAGCAACAAGACCTATATCAATGGGGGCTACTAGTGGGAACTCCAAGCACACTTGAAAAGGGTTGTGGCCAATAGATATATGTTGAACATATGGAAGAATATCATTCTATTCGTGTTCCTCTACAATCTTGTTGAATTCCTTATGTTGGATAGAAACATATTGGGATGAGGCTATAATAATCGTAGTGTCCTTTTGTCCACTTTATGACTGGATCATGAAGAGGATAAAATTTGTGGTACAAGAGATTACTTTGGGGCACTGTTTTTCTGAGATAGTAGTCAAAACTACCTTTGGTACCCTGTAGAGCTGACCTCCTAGAGTAACAATGATACTACGAGGCTGAGAATCATAGATAGAGTGATGTTTCCACATATATGGTTTTCCTAAAATAAAATCACAGACTTTAAGTGGGAAAAATCAACATACTACCTCATCCTTCAAGAGATTGATGCCATAGAACAAGTGGCACTATTGGATACACATATGTCTCTTCCTTGGCTCAACCATCAGAGGGTGTATGATTGGGGGTGTGGAATTGTTGGCAACTTCAATCTGTTGACAACCTCAGCTGATATTAAGTTCTTATGACTCCCACTATCAACAATGAAATGTAGTGGAGTCCCATTTACCCACATATGGGAGTGGAAGAGGCACTCCCCCTCCTAAAGCTCCTCTGGTTCTTCTAGTTGTATTATTGCAGTTGTGATGGTAGTAGTGGGTTTTGCATCAATGATTAATTTCCCTTTATTGTGCTATGAATAAAATTATGAGTCAGGTTCTGATTCTTTTTCTTTGAGATCTACCATCAATGACTATTTCGAGTGACATTCATAGGTGTTGTTCCAGGGGATTTCTTGGAAATCACACCACTTTCCAGTGTCTTTCTTAAACTTCCCTTTACCCTTATTTTCCTATGTCTTGGAATATATCTCTTGAGTTTGGCCTTCCTTGCTAATATCTCCTTCATTCTGTGAGTTAGGGTTTCCTTTTCCATACTTCTATTGTGGCATATTTTCAAACCCGAACTCCATGTTACTCCGCTGCTTGAATTTCTGCTCGATTTTGACCGCATATTGATAAGCATATCCCAGTGAGGATATCTCCAAGAAATCCATGTATTTTTGTTTGTAACTATTCAAACCACTATGGTAATTCATGACCAGGTTCCACTCAGAGTCTTTGAAACCCAACTTTGAGCACAAGGTATGAAAGATGTTAGTGTATTCCGACATCGTGTGGTCTCTTTTCTGATGTAGAGTTGTCCATTTCATGTATTGGTCATCATAGTTTCCAACAGGGTAGAACTCCTCCTTTAGGGAATATACAAAGGTCGCCCAAGTGGATTATCTCCTAAATGGTGTAGATTCACCCATGGTGTACCTCTCCCAATAACCTTCCCACCAAGATCTAACATGAGGAAGGGATTTAAGGAGCGTGAATGTGATATTTTCATTGTCGAAATTTTTTTGGACATAATAATAACCTTCTACTGGACTCAACCATTTTTCTAGAGCATCTGCATCTATTTGGCCTTCAAATAAGGGGATATCACAATTTACTTGTACCTTTAAGGATTTCACACCTATGAAATGGATGCTTGTTAAAGATGCCTTGACAACTGCCATTGGTAGTCTTCAAAGGATCTGAGCAAAGTTGTCCATCATCTCCTTCCTATGTCACATGAGGGATTCCTAGAGCAACATCTTGAAAGGACATCCTTCTCTATAATATATCTTTTCCTCTACCATGGGAGGTTTCTCGGGCTAGAGAGAGAGGTTGTCCTTAAGAGAAACTAGATCGAGACCCAAATATCTATACCTTAACCTCGTCGAGGACCTGCTCTAAGAAATTACAAGGAGTAGACTACTCTAATACCAATGATCCAGATCATTTTGAGAACGACATTAAGAAATAAATATAACATATATATAATAAGGAAATACACAAATATATTTCCAGAAACACAGAAATATAGTGAAACCCAAATTCTATTAATGAATAAGAGAGAAAAACACTATAGAACACAAACTGGTAGAATGGGGTAGCTTGTCTACGGAAAGAAAGAGATGTTGGATACGCTTCATTCACAACAATATTTACATCACACTCCATTGCATTATTAAAGGTCCTCATTCACCTCAATTATATGAGAGAGTGAGAGGAGGACAATTCCCATGATGCATGTGGGATAAAATGGAATAAGTTTATAAAATTCCATAGACATGTAAAACACTAGGAATTTTCACGTGGTCACCCATCCCAGTACTAATCTTTCCTAAGTGTGCTTAACTGCAGATTTCTAATGGGATCTAGTGCATTAACGCTATGTTGCATACATGTACATAAAACCACTAGGAAATCGTTACATGATGTCTATAATTAAGAAATGAATATGGAATTACATTCCATTCCCCATCAAAAGGGTGAATATCATGGTTTATCAAAACCATAGGCTCAAAATGTTGATTTAGTGGAAAATATTGATGGCCACTAAGATCCACTTGGATCATTTGATCTTGCTAATCCATACCCATATGAATACTATCGGTAGTCTCTCCCTTTAACGAGATTCTCCCAATATTGTATAATAAATAGCCCTAAGTAGAAACCATTTGAATAATCTCTATAACTTCTAGTTCATGGGTACTATGTTACATATCTCTTAGTCTTTTCTCACTATTGAAAGAATGCTTTCTTAGACATATGTTCTATATAGATATCAACAAAAAAAATGTAGGTGAAACTTCTTGAATTTGAACTAAAAAATAAATAAATTGAAGGAAAATAGTGTCCATCCACTTAGAAATATAGTCAATCATATAAAAAATAACTATTTAACAAGATATATGTTGAATAGAGTTGATGTCATTCAATGTGTTCCAGAATGAATAGGGATAACTACATTGACAAAGAAAGAGTGACCCATTTTCCTCAGATTCTAGTGTATCACTTTGACTTTATTTGTGTGTGCGTGGTATCTTTAAGAAATTTTATAGGTTTCTTTCCATCTTCCTCTTTCTTCCTGTTCTCTAGTGGATAACGTTTTTGTTTTTCCTCGCATGGAATAAAGCACAATTATGCATTTTTTTCAAAAACTACTTTATCAATAGAAAAATCACTATCTTAAACTTTAAAATATTCACAAATGATATCTCTAGTAATTCTTTCTTCATTAATTAACTTGAAATATTTTAATGAAATTTTTCATTAACATGAGGGTAATATATTGTACTCAACCAAACAAATCCATTTATATTAAATCTACTAAAATTTTGAATTCTGTCTTATCCATGTCACATGATAGTGTTAAAAAATTAGATCCACATTGTTTTATTTTATTCTAAACGAATTCATCTTGCTTGATGCTTTTAGGAAAGCAAGCCAATGAACCATTTTTATAAATTTCAAAAACCATCCACCATTATTTTCATTAATATTCTAATATCAAGATGAAAGTCAACTTATCTTTCAATCTATCCTTGCTCAAAACATTAAAAATATCCAAATATTCACCTTAGAAGTTCTATAAAATAATACATTTGAAGAGTTAAAAACAAATTAAATACAAATTATATCATGATGGATAAAATTTCTACAAACTAAGATTTATACCTGCCTTGCCACTCTTATGAGGTAATGTGTCCCATGCAACTTTCATATTACTATATATCCATTTCTACCTTGTCTTAATGACTTGATCAATGAAGGGAGTGCCATACAATTCTTTTTAGAAATATTTTGTTATTTACATATTTTAGTAACAGTAGTTTGTGGACATCAACATGAAGCAAACGAGATCTATGGTACTCGAATTAATTGATTGTTGCACATCCAAGATATAGAAATTTACAACTTCCATTCAACTTCAATTTCATGGTAAAGTGGAATAATATGCTTCGTCAATTTATTAGGTACCAAATCTATTATAATAGAAGAAAACATAAATATTGTAGAGAATAACATCAGAACAACACAATAGATGAAACCACAACACCAAAATAATACCTTTATTAATAGGAAACAATGTTCACTTGCCTCTTTGAGGGGGAAACCTTCAGCAAAGAATTGCTCTATTACAATAAATATGAAGACAAAAATTCTCATTCCCTCGACTCCTACTTGAACTAAGTCTATCTACCAGAAGAATAATCTAGAGGAAGATCTTCTAGAAGCGGAAACTTATATTAGGTCTTCTTATATTTAACTTATTATTCCTTATTACTAGGCCTTATTATTATTAGCCTATATTACATGAAAAATATATTATTCTACCTATATGAGGGTTTAGGGAGGTTGGGTCCCTAACATTCCCTACCCATTAAAAATAGTCTTGTCCTCTAGGATTTAGATGAGGAAATTGCTATAGAATTGTAGTTGGCTCCCAGGTGGCATCTGCCGGAGTTGTATCTTTTCGCTATAATAACACTTCCTTGATGGTGCGATGAGAGAGACGATGCTCACACTGGTCCAATACTGCTTGTGGCTGCAACCAGATGTATCCTTCTTCATCCAACCCAGGGAGACTGGTTTGAGTTTGGCACTTAGTTCCAATCACCTTCTTTAAGCATGAGACATAAAAAACCGGATGGAGATGAGAATGATTTGGCAAAGATAACTGGTAGGTGACTAATCCCATGTGCTTGAGAATTGTATAAGGACCATAAAATTTAGGCACACATTTCTAAAAATGTTTAGCCTTGAGTGAAGTCTACTTATAAGGTTTCATTTGAAGAAACACTTGGTCCCCTTCAACAAATTAACATTTAGAACAACCTTGATCTTCTTGTTGCTTCATGCAATTCCAAGCCATTGCAAAATTATCTTTGAGGGAACGAAGAATATCCTCTTGAATTGTAAGAGTTTGGTCAAATTACTAAACCTTAGAGACACCTTATAGGTATGAGATAATGGAAGGTGGATTTTTTCCATATGCTACTTCAAAAGGCGTGATATGAGTAATTGTATGGTAAGAGGTGTTTTACCACCATTCAGTGAGTGGTAACCATTGATCCCATTGATTTTGCCTCTCAGATGAAAAACACCTTAAATATGTTTCCAAACACTTGTTGACAACTTCGGTTTGGCCATCATTATGAGGATGATAGGTTGTGATGATATGTAATCAGGTGCCCTGTAGCGTGAACAATTCTTTCCAAAAATTGTTGGTGAAAGTGGGATCTTGGTCAGAAACAACAGAATGAAGCATTCCATGAAGATTGAAGATATGATCCATGAAAAGTTGATCCATAGTGGAGGCGGTAAATGGGTGTTGAAGAGCACATAAATGAGCATATATGGAAAGACAATCAACTACCACCATCATGACTGACTTATTGCCCGATTTAGGCAATCCCATAATGAAATACATCGAGACATCCCTCCAAATAGTGGGTGGAATCGAAATAGGTTGTAGTGTGTCGGGGTCCGAAAGAACTCTCTAATCAAAACAATGGTTGCAAAAGTCTTAGAACAAAAATAAGGTTGTAGTGTGCCAGGGTCCTTTTCTGTTTCTCCCTTGTTGCGTTGAAAAACATCACATTCCACCACAAAAGTGCATATGTCATGTTTCATACCATCCTTGAAAAAAGAACATTCGACTCTGTCATAGGATTTTGTAAACCCCGAGTGCCTAGTTGTGGGTGTAGCATGAAGCTCAGAAAACACCATGGATTTAAGCTGCAAATGTTTAATTAAATACATACGACCTTTGTAGTGAAGCTAATAATTGTGCCAAGAGTACCCTCAGGAAACTGGAGAATTGGATTGTAATTGTTGGATCAAACGTGAAACTTTGGGATCTTGCAGCCATTCTTGGAAAACATCTTGGAGCCAATATGGTAGAATGGAGAGGGAAAAGAGGGAACCTTCATGTTCATATTTTCTTGAAAGAGAGTAAAAAACCACATTGTCTTTTCCTTGTAAATAATCTCATAATCATATCCAAATAGCTTAGTCACTCATTTTTGTTGATCCGGAGATGAATGATCTGTCTTAATTTGGAAGCGTTTCCCCAAAAGATAAGGGTGTCACAGATCCATGACATGAAAAAAGCCAACATTTCCTTTTCATATAATGATTGGCTCAAATGTCTCTCCGACAGTTATTTGTTGGTAAAGGCAAAAGGCCAACCATCTTACATAAGGACTGCTCTAATTCCTTTCCCTAAAACATCAAATTCCAAGACAAAGGTATTTTTGAAGTCGAGAAGGGCCAGAACATGAATGGTGCACATATCCTCCTTTAAGGCTTGGAAGGAATGATCAGTTGTTGGATTCCAAGTGAAAGCATTCTTTTTAAGGAGAGTAGTGAGAGGGGCTACAATTTTTCCATAATTATTAAAAAACTTGCGACAATAGTAGGTTAAACCCAAAAAACCATGCAATATTTTGAGAATCTTGGGGCGAGGCCAATCCTGCATAGTTTCAATTTTCTTAGGATCCACCCTAACACCATCCTTTCCAGCAATATGAATCACGTACTCCTCTTCTGAAGCTCCAAAAGCACATTTATATTGTTTGAGAAAACGTTGGTGTTGAGAGAGTAGATGAAGAACTCGATCCACATGAGAAAGATGGGTTGCCCATGTTTTACTATACATGAGAATATCATCGAAGAAAACTAAGACAAAATGATGAATAAAAGGATGAAAGACATGATTCATGAGGATCTGGAAAGTGGAGGGAGCATTACACAATCCAAATGGAATGACCAAGAACTCATAGTGTCCCTCATGAGTTTGAAATGAAGTATTATAAATGTTTTCCTCTTTCATACGTATCTGGTGGTAGCCAGAACAAAGATCAAGTTTAGTAAAGTACTAGGAACCACTTAATTCATCCAAGATATCATCAATGACAAGAATGGGAAATTTGTCTTTGATGGTGAGTTTGTTGAGGGCGCAAAGTCAAAACACATGTGCCAAGATCCTTGTTTCTTAAGTAACATGACCATAGGAGAAGAATAGGGGATAGTACTAGGACATATAACACTCACAACTAGCAATTATTGAACAATTTTCTCAATTTCATTTTTCTAGGTAAAGAGATGATGGTAGGGATGAAAATTTGGAGGAAGGCTACCGGGGACGAGGGGAATGTAACGATCATGAAAACCAAAGGAAGGGGGAAGTCCCTGGGGAGTGGAAAAAACAAATTGATGTTTGGAGAGGATGGATTGGAGGTTAGGATGCATAGAGAGTGTCTCAGTGGCTTGAATGGAATGGAGTTGTGAAATAATGTTGGAATGACCTTTTTTGAGGAGATTTTCCATGTGATGGGAACTGATGATCTTAGGGGAACCTGTTGTGATGCCTTGGAAATTATACTGTTTTCCTTCCTGGTTGAATTGCATGGTTAATTCCTTAAAATCCATGAGAATGGGACCAATATTCCTTAACCATTCATCAACCATCACAATGTCACAACCACCCATGTCGATAGCAAACATATGATATTTCATGTTGTACTAACCAATTTTGAGACACACATTTTCAGAACGCCCCCCACATTTCATGGACCCTCCATTAACAATCATGCTTTGAAAGTTGTTGATTGCACAAATATAGAAATTAGTTTCTTGGGCAATGTGCCAATGAATACAATTATGGGTGTTTCGACTGTCAACAAGGATGTTAACCTTCCAATGCTTAATGTAACTGATTAGATTGAGGGTTTGGAGAAAAGAGAAGCCAGTGAATGCATTTAGGGAAATGACCAGTTGAACTTTTGGGGGGTCTGAGGGTGGAGTAAGGTCAGTGGGTTCAGGTGATTCGGCCATAGAGGGAGCCTATTCCTATTCTTTAGAAACATCCCCAGCGATGGCCATAAAAAGATTTTGTTACTTAAACTTGTGACAAGGAATATATTTGTTATCAAAATTATAACAAAGGCCCTTGAGTTGGTATTCATCAATTTCTTCCCTAGTCAATTTATGGATCTTCAGTGTGTTAGCACTCTATAAATTTCCTAGAGGTTGAAAACAGAAGAAATCTACAAAGGT
>SNQJ01S0033646.1:123629-144855 GCA_010110895.2 Picea sitchensis | reverse complement strand
ATGTCTGATTACTCAGATAGAGTATGGTTTCGAGAGATGATGCAATTGATGATGATGATGGTGCTCATGATCTAGTCATGATCTAAGTCTATATCTATGTTGATTCTACTGGGTGAATGGTATGTTTTGTGCTCAATACCATTACCTATAATACCTCCCTAGCTATGAGGGATTGTTGATATTATGGTATATGCGGGAGGTATTTACCTCCACGTGTAAACCTGACAAGAATAGAATACTCCGGAAAGCAAGAAGAAACCCTAATGATTTGGCTAATAACCCTAGAAGACTTGTCCGCTCAAGAAGATAATTTATATTAGTTTATTAGCGTCCAAGAGAAGAAGTCAACTAGAAATAATAATATATATTGAACAGACAGATACCCAAAATGAGAAGTCAACCTAGGCAGTCAGCCAGAATTAGTATAAATACAGGAGGCTAGTTCTCATTCTGGCAGGTAGTCTCAGAATTGCAAAGCAACAACTTGTGCACACTGCAGTGCCCAGTCTTGTGCGCAAGTTTGAGGAGAGCTGCCAATGTAGCTGTTGTAGCTAGCAGATCACATTTGGATTGGACTATCTCTTGGTTAGGGTTTGGACTATCTAATCAACTCTTGTTGATGAACTATCCTTGGGGAAAGGTGCACTACCCTTTGTTTGACTATCTAGCCTAGGGTTTGCTTCCAGAATTATTCTCTGTCAAGGTTAAAGTGCTCGGAGGGTGGCTTCAGCCCATGGTTGGGTGACAAGGGTATTTTCAATGGTAAAATGAGCACACATATTTCATATTCTAAAATCCATGATCGTCATCTTGGAAAAGAGATCCACAACCACAAAGACATAGTCATTTTCCCTCTTGGTGGATGGAAGTGTTGACATGTAGTCCATTGAGATGGATTCCCATGGCCGCTCAGGAGTAGGAAGGGGGGTGTACAAGCCCTGTTTCTTAGTGGTCAGTTTGGAAATAACACAGGCTGTGCGGATCTTGATATACTTGATGACATCCTATTGAAGTTTAGACCATTAGAAATGTTTCTGCAACACTACCACTATCTTTTCAATGCCAAAGTGTCATGCCAATTGATTGTAGTGGGATTCCTGAATCATCTTTTCTCTCTCTCTTGATCATGGAATGAAGATATGGCCCAATCGACACAATAACCTTTCCTAAAGATGGAAATTAGCGACAACTTAGTTTGCACCAAACATTTGGTATGTGGTGGTGAAGTTAGGGTATGTATCATAGAGGTTGGGCCATTCAAAGGTCTCATGGCTGCAAGAGTCTAGCACTATGGTGAGTGCTGCAACTGGAGGTCAACTGAGGAAATCAAGGACTTGGTTGGTACTGCATGTTTTATACTTGATGTTGAGGTGGAAATGTTGCAAGTATGTGGACCAATTCTGATGGTGGTCATTTTTCAATTTACCTTGTTTATGCATGAACTGTAGTGGCTTATGATCTGTGTTGATGAATGTCTCCTTTCAGAGAATGTAATGTCTCCACTAGAGGTAGGATTGCACAATGGAGTACATTTCTTTTTCATAAGTAGGGTACTTACAGACAAAATATGATAGTGTCTCACTATGATAGGCCATTAGGTGGTCATGTTGAGTGAGGACTAGACCCACAACATAGTCCGAAGCATCTGTCTCGATCTTAAAGGGCTCCTACAAGTATGGTAATGAAAGTATTGGGGATGAGCACAAACGCTTCTCTAAATCATCGAACGCTTGTTGTTGGGATAGGTCCCACACAAATTTTTCCTCACCACCACATTTGATTACTTGGCTGAGGGCCCATGCAATATGGGAGAATCCCAACATGAACATTTGGTAGAAATTGGCAAGGCCTAAGAAGCTCCAAATCTCAGTGAGAGTGGCTGGGGTTGGCCAGTCATGGATGACCTAGATCTTGCCTAGATCCACATCAACACCATGTTGATCCACGATGTAGCCTAGGTACTGTACGTTGTCCATTACGAAGAATCATTTTTTGAAGTTGGCATATAGCTTGTGCAACCGAAGGGTGTGTAGAACCTGCTGAATATGTTGCAAGTGTCCCGCCCAAGTCTTGTTGTAGATGAGGATGTCATCCATATACACCACTACAAAATTATTGGTGAAAGGTCACAGGATATCATCCATCATCCTCATGAAATTTGTTGGAGAATTTGTTAAACCAAAGGGCATGACCATCCATTCAAAAACACCTTATTTTGACTTGAAGGTGGTCTTCCATACATATGTTTGTTTTATGGGTACCTGGTTGTAGCTAGAATTCAGATCAATCTTACTGAAGTATTTCCCCCCCTTAAGTTGATCAAGGAGATCGTTGATTCTAGGAATCGGGTACCATTTCCTGACTGTGATTTTATTTAGGGCCCGGTAATCAATGCTGAGTCATCGGGTCCCATATTTCTTCTGCACCAACACGATTAGGCTCCCACAAGTCGAAGAGATGGGACAGATGTGCCCCTTGTGGAGTAGTTATTGGATCTATCTCTTGATCTCCTCATTTTCTAACAGAGAGTGGCGATAGACCGACCCATTGGGAAGCGATGAGCCAGGGCTCAGATCGATGGGATGCTTGACTTGACAATGCAGAGGTACCCTAGTAGGTGAGGAGAAGCTATCTTTGTACTCTTCCATGACCTTGTCCACTTGCTTTTGTTGTGCGGAGAGGTCATTCGTGGAGACCTTGTATGTGGTTGCAATATTTCACTCAATCTGAGAGCGAATCACGAAGAAGAAAAACTTTTTGGTCTGATAGATTACCTTCCTACATTGATTGGTAGAGATCAAGGAAGTAACACTAGGTGGCACTTCCTCGGGTATCCTATATAATTTCTTGTTCAAAGTAACAATAACACTGCGAGGCCTAGACTCAGATACAACATGACATTTCCATATATAAGGTTGGCCCAAAATAACATTAAAACTTCAAGAGGAGCAACATCACACAATACCTCATCTTTGAAGGACTTGATATCGTATGATAGGTGACACTGTTGGATGATGTGGAGATCACTTCCTTGGTAGAGCCATTCAATGGTGTAGGGTTGTGGGTGTGACGTTTTCGGTAGGGCTACCGCTTTATGAACTCTTCTGAGATGAGGTTCTTTTGGCTACCGCTATCAACAATAAAGTGAAGTGGGGTGCCTTTTACCCACATCTGTGAATGAAAGAGGCACTCGCTTTCTTCTGGCTCGACTAGTTCATTGGGATGGTCCTTGGTGATAGCAACAGTGGAACTGGGTTCTGCGTCAATGATCCATATCTCGCTTTCTAGTTTTGAATCAAAGTTGGAACCTGCATCTGATTCAGAGGCTTTCACCTCAACCACTAGCAATTTCTTGGAGCTGTAATCAACAATATTATTCCAAAGGATCTTATGCAAGTCACACCATTTCCCGATATCTTTCTTTTCCTTTCTGGTGTCCTTCTTTGCTTGTGGCCTAGACTGGTTGTCCTGAGGCTATCCGTGTTTGCTCTGTTCTTTGTTCTGTGGGTTGGGGCTTCCATTTACTTAATTTTGATGTGAGGGGTTCCCAGGCCCAATTTTCCATGTCTTTTGTTTCATCTTTTGCTCGATTTTGATGGCACATCGATAGGCTACGCCCAAGGACGAGATGTCCAAAAACTCCATTTCATCCTGGATGTATCTATGCAGACCACCATGATACTTGAGCACCAGATGTCACTCAAAATCTTTGATACCCAACTTAGTGCGCAAGGTGTGGAAGATATTTGTGAAATCTGGTACTGCTTGGTCTCTTTCCTGCCGCAGTGTGGTCTATTTTGTATGCAGGTTGTCATAGCTTTCGACAGGTTAGTATTGTTCCTTGATAGCGTCCTTGAAGGAATCCCAGGTGACCGTGACTATAAATAATGAGGGTTCCTCTATTTCCTTTTGCTCACAAAAATTCTCCCACCAATCTTTGACATGGAGAACAACTTTGAGGAGCACAAACGTAATATTTTCTTTGTTCGAAAAGTTATGGACATAAAAATACCCTTCTACCAGATTCAACCATTTGTCTACAACATCTGTGTCTATCTAACCTTAAAATATGGGAATATCAAAGTTGATTTGTACCTTGAATGGGGCAGCGCCTTCGTTCAAGGAAGATGTGTCTCCTGTTGGTAGTTGCCGAAGGATTTGCACAAAACTGTCCATCATTTCGTTCCTCAGTTACGTGAGGGCTTCCTCGAGCAACATTTTGAAATGATCTCCCATCCCATCATATTTATTTTCTCCTGCCATGAGAGGTCGCTTAGGCATGAGAGATATTTTTTCCTCAAGAGAAACAAGCTCGAGACCCAATTATTTGTACCCTAACCTTGTTAGGGACATGCATTAAGAATGATAAGGAGTAGACTGCTCTAATACCACTGATATGGATTTTATGAGCAGAACGAAAATGAACATAGATTATGATTATTCTTAACATGGAGACACAAGAAGAGCAAAGATACAATAACAAAGATACAGTAAAAATGGTTTCTGTTAAATAATAAAATGTGTTGAAACTGTAAAATGCAGTGGAAAATGAGCTTTCTAGAATGGTGGCGGCTTACCTCTAAAAAGAGATGTGATGGATGCACTCATTCGCAAGAAGATGGTTTCAATGAGCCTCTACAAGAATTTTTTCAATAAACGGGAATGCCAAAAACTTATACATCCAAAATCCTAACCCTAGGAGATAAAGTGCCAAAAGTCATGTGGGCCTCGTTGGGGTAAACTAGTACATCAACTTCCCGGGGTCGTAACTTTTGCATACGATCTTCCTTTTAGGCGCAAGATAGCCCGTTGGAAAGGTATATTCGAGGAATACAAATGTTTCCTTTAGAATATGACTCCATATACAGTTTGACTGTGGTGATCTCTAAAATTGTTGTTTAGAGCCTAAAAATGGCCCCGAAAGTCATGGACCAAAAAACTAGGAAAAAACTGCCAAACTGGAAAAATACTAAAATGAGCCAGTTGGAATAGGTTGGAGGCCATCGAAATCCATTTGGATCATTGTTGTTTCTAAATCTTTGAAAAACAACATAATAATATTTTACATGTTTTCCTCATTTACTATATGAAATTGTAAATTGGGAGGTGCTAAGGAACAACCATTAATGTCAATAGTAAATTTTTTTCATTGTATAAAACGTATTTGACATATTCCTTGCGGCCACATTTTGATTTCTCATAGATTTTAATAGCCTTTTGCATCATCAAACCCCAATTTCATTAAATTTAGATTAATTCTAGTCTAAGACCCTTCAAAGAGAGGCCAAAACTAGTGTTTATGAAGTTCAAAATTGGAGTTTCTAAAGTGCAAAATCGAATTCCAAAAATGTCAATAGTGGATTCCAAAATTGCACTTTTGGATTTTATATTGACACTTTTGGAACTATATTTTACACTTTTTGAATCCAATATCAACACTTTCATAACAAGATTTTGTACTTTTGAAAGATGAAATTGACCCTTTCAGAATCCAATTTCTCACTTTTGAAAACTAATATTGGCACTTTCAAAACCAATGTTTTCACTTTTGAAAATCAATATGGGCACTTTTAGAATCTAATTTTTCAATTTTGGAAATTGATATTGTTACATCTAGAACCAAAATTTTCACTTTATAAACCCCATTTATTTACTTAATTATCAATCAAATTTAATATATATTATTCAAAGTTTTTAAAATGGGTTACACACACCTACAAGTACTTGTCATTCATATTTTCATAATTATACGTCTTTCTAATTATGTAGATCTTTTCATTGTCCCATATATTACTTTTCATGGAGTAATTAAGAAGAATTGTGTTTGCACAAAATTACAAGTCTTTGTAATTATATATATCTTTTCATTGTCCCATAAATTATTTCCATGGAGTTGTCCATAGAAAATGTGTTTCTATAATCACAATTACAATTAAATACAATGTTTCAAAACATTGATTTGGAAATTAAATATAGAGTAGAATCACATAGTTAGATTTCTCATTATTGTGTTTTTCATAAACCTCGTTTAAATTATGACATAAAAATGTCATAGGCTAAACGTTCTATGAAATGATCATTTTTTCCGGGGACATTTGCCCAAATCCGGCGAGAAATTGTTAGATTCGTATATTTGAGTGATTATTTCTATATAATCCAAGTGCCTCAGGGTTTTTTAGCATGCTGAATCCATTTCTGCATTCAGAAATTGATTTTGAACAACAAAAAATAGTGATTCGTGTAAATTTATATCACCGGATTTTGGAAAAAAAAAAACCATTTCATAAAACAGTTAGACAACGCCCATAAAAATATTTCAACATAGTAAACAACAAAAAATACATAGTATTTTTAAATATATCGAATTTCTAAAATTGGACCTGCAAAATCATCGTTCATAAATTTTTTCATTAGTTATTTTTTATTATATGGAAATACTGAAAAAAACTTGGAAGTGCTATTGAATTTATCAAACGCAACCAAATATAAAAAAAATTAGATCTTATTATCACACAAAAATATTTGTAAAATGGACTAATTACTAAAAACTAATAATCTTTATAAATGCTAATACTCTATTAAGTTTCTCTTAGTACTATTTTCTATACATATATCAACTAAAAAATGGAGTGTAAGTTTATACATTTTAGTCGAGAAAAACAATGATTAAAGGACATTGACTCCATCCACTTGGAAACATAATTAGTCATATCAACAATTGACACTAATTTGGAGGTTCACTAATGAAAATATTTGACATCAATTTGGAGGTTCACTAATGAAAAAATTTACTTGACAATCAAACCCTTCTCAATTTTGAACTCTTCTCATTCTGAAATGCTTTTGGATTTCTTGTTTTCATGATATAACCATTTTAGAGTAAATAATGTTTCAATTTAATACCATTCTCATATATTTTTAAGACTAGATAATAATTGAAGGACATAAGTGTTCATCCACTTAGAAACTTTGTTATTCATATCAATTAGTAACACTAATAAGAGGTTCACCAATGATAAATTTTACATGGTAGCTAAACCTTTCTCATTATGACTTTTGGATTTGTTGTTTTCATGATATAACCATTTTGGAGTAAAAAATGTTTCAATTTAATACCATTGTGATATATTTTTAACTCTAAGTGGTTATAAATTGAAAACAACATGTTGGGATCCTTCCTATGGGTGTAATGGGGGCCCAAAAGGTCTATGGTAGAGTAATAGTGGAGGCCATTCAATGTAAGGTGGACTAGGTCCACTATGCTTGTTATTATTAAATAAGACACACCATAGTAGTTAATATTGAATAAATGTAATGGGTCCTCATTAAAAATGGTCCACTAGGTAGTTAGGAGGTTGTTATGATTAAGTTTCTCTTGATTAATTATAAATAATGATGGAGTCCTCCTTATGAGGTGAGTGGACGATTATTGTATTTGAAGCTTAGATCATTAGAAAGTTTTCCCCTTGAAGAGACAAGTGAACATGAATGGATTCTTTCTATTAAAAGATCAATTCTAAAATGTTTCTTCACTTTACGGATTTTGATATTAGTAAAGTGTGGAGAATTCTATACTATTCTCATATATCTTGTATGTAATAGAGTATTGAAATCCAAAATACATAACACAACAAATATATATATTTTTTAAAATGATATATAATAAAATCACCATTTTAAACTTTTGTCCAAGAGAATAAACATTGAGTAATATAAAATCACCATATTAAACTTTTAAATATAATTTTGCTTTGAAATGGTTGTGCTTGTACCATTCAACACATAGTATTTGAATTACGTGATTATAAATTTCAAGATGGTTAGTTTTATATTGCTCACCTAGCCTCAAATTTTGTGGTCCACTATTATTTAAATAAATGGAATCTCTTTGAATTAGTTTAGATTAACAAGTTTTTACATTTTTATCAGTGAATAATTATATATATTTTTAGTTTTAAAAATGAATAAATATAAAAAAAAAAAAATTAAAAATAAACATAATATTTAATTTGTAAATTTAATGAACATTTTTATTAGTAAATAATTATATATTTTTTAATTTTAAAAATAAATAAATAGATAAAAAAACATTTTAAAGATAAATATAACATTTAATTTATAAATTTAATGAAAATGTTAAAATCAATAATAAAAATAGATTTTGATGACCACATTCCACATATATACTTTTAAAAATATTTGCTAATCCAAATTAGGAGTAAATTAAGTTAATTAAAAAATATTATTTCATGAAATATTTGAATGCATAATCATGGAAAATTTTAAAATATTTTTTTATTCAAATTAAAAATGAATTAAATCATTTAAAAAAAATCTTTTCATGATTGTGAATGAGCAAATGGTTTTGAAATTTCGATTAGTTAAACTTGGATATAGTTTTAAAACTATTAGTATAATGAATTCGATATTAATTAAACTAATTTATTTGGATATAGTTCTCAAATTGGAAATAAATTAAACCTGTTTAAAGTCATTGGTAGAATGATTTCTTTCTGAATCTAGTATTTACTTTTTACTAGGTTATGGGTGGTTTTTCTTCCCCTTAACATTTCAATTGTTTTGGAATTGTTTTATTTTGGTTTTATCTTGAAGGTCACAAGAAGGGTAGGATATGGCTCTGGCCTACGTGTTCTTCTAAGAGGGGTCACAACCATGATGTATGGCATGCACCCTTTGAAAGGGTTGTGGCCATGGTGTATGGCTTGCACCCTTTGAAAGGGTCATGACCATGCATTTGAGAGGGTGCCAACTATACTCCATCAATAAGGAACAACCTTATATACCTTACATGGCCTATGTTTACTCTACCATGTGCCTGCATAACAAGTGTAGGTTATGGGTGGCTTCAACCCCTTCATATTTTAAATTTTTGACATATGTTTATATCAATTTTAACTAGAAGTTTAAAACAAAGGTAGGTTGTGACTTTTTCTTGCACGTTCCCTTGAGAGGGGCCATGACCATGACCATTGTGTATGGTCTGTGACCTTTGAAAGGGACACGCATGCATTTGAGAGGGTATCCACCATGCTCCATTAACAATTCCCAACCGTGAATCCCTTACGTGTCATGCATTTACTCTACCATGTGGTCTACATAAGAGGCGTGGGTTATTAGTTGACCCACCTTTATTTCACATTTCAATTTTTCAGATGCATTTATTTTGATTTTATCTCGAAGTTCACAAGCAGGGTAGGTCATGGATTTGGCTTGCATGTTCCCTTGAGAGGGGAGCAGATAAATGTATCAATTCTAATAATTGAATTAAAATATTCCATAAGAATCTAGTTGAACATTCATTATTAGGAAAGTTGGATTGATATATAGACGTTTAGAGCAAAAAGATTGCATAGCTATGGGTCTTTATCAAATGTGGATGAATGAAATGGTATTAAAGAGAAAAGTTTGGGACCTTTTTTATTTGGTGTGTGGGTGAACAACCTACTATTTCTTTATGAAATTTACTTATCCAATTTAAATCTTAGTAGTTTAGCACCTTGGCCAATAAATGAAATGGTGGATTTCAAAACAGGTTCTATTTTAAGGGTTGAAGGTATTAACTAATTTGAAGTTTCATTAAGACTAATGAACCAAGGTTGCAACATTTTATTTGGAGTAAAGGTGAATCTGGACCATCGGTGTTCTTAAGTGCGAAATTAAATCACCATGGGATCAATTTCAAATGTTTTGGAAAGAAAGATAATGCACCTTGCACCATTAGATGGTAATGAATTAAAAATTTTGATCAAGAAAATATTCATCTAATGTGTGAAATGTTACATATCAAAAGGTTGTCTATGGAGATGGTCCACAAACCACTTTCTTAACCTTAGTGGTTCATGGACCATCTAATAAAGGAAAGTGAAAAGGAAATTCAACTCAAAGTATGGGGTGTGATATAAAAAAACTCCTCTATAGTTGTATTTACTCACGGGTATTGTATATTGTGTTGATGTATAAATTGTGACAACAAGGCCATAAAACTAGTTAAAATTCCAAAGGATGAGTGAATCTTCTAAAAGTAAGTTGAGTATAAACTTTGTTGAAACATCTGATAAAATTTATTTCATTATAGACATGCATGCTACAAATTCTTGTAAAAATGATTGTGTTTCTAAAATATTAATGGATTCAATGGTTGAGGGTATTAAAAAGGTGTGTCTCATGAATGAAAATTCAAGAAGACAATATGTGTTTAAATTATTCAGCACCAAATGCCTTTATTGCAAACAAGGAGAAAAAAACAGAACTGTCCTTATAATGAAGTTTGACATATTAAATGTCTATCAAAATGCATGGTCTTGAACTTATGAAATAAAAAATGACTTTTTACTACTATAAGGATAACTTTAAAATGGTGACTTGAAGGTAGTGAGTGGTAACAGTGGATTAAAAAACCTAGATTTAATACTATTGTAATAGTGGTTAGTGTTAGTAAGATTTTATACCAAAATCATTTAAAGACCCACATATAAATCATTCAATACATCAACACAAAACAAGGACACATCTCATATTATTGTATTTAAATATGACCCAAGTTTCACTTCTTACAAAAGGGTAACAAGGACATGGTTATGTTGGATTTTCCTTTAATGTCACAATCCCATTTCATCATAATAACTGTGTTTCCAGATATTACAATCATAAAGAACAACTTATTTGCAAGGTGTAATGATTATGTATAAATCACCAACAAACTTATTTCCATTGTTGATTTAGTAAAAACAGAATGGTTGTGGGTAGTTTAAACGACCCATAATAAATATATTACAAGTTGGCGTAGTGTGTATTATTCCCACAAATTGAATTTATAGAAGAATACCAACACTTACTTGAGGATTGTGCATGATGAGATGGAAAAATCAAATAATTCTATACCAAGGTTGGGTAATAAGGAAAAGGCTATTATTAGTGTCATGAATCTCCCAATTTATTTGATTTCCATGCTTATACATGGACAAAATATTCGTTGAATCCCCCAATATGCCGTCCATGTTCATGATGAAAAGTGGTCATCTTCAATTAATCTATGGCATTCATCGCCTATTGGTCGTCTAGGCTTACTTAGAGGAATACCTTCATTATCAAATTTATAGGTAAAGAGACCTTTCAATATGGAATAAAGAAAGAAATGATTAGAAACACATATTTCATTATGGAAGAAAGGGATTGACAAGGGACGAGAACAACCTTGACATCCCAAGATAACTTGTTGCTAGAATATATTTAAAACTTTCGACACACCCTTTGTGAACAATGAGCACTCAATAAATAATTTATGGTTATCCATGGTGCAGGAAATAAGAAACTATACACATATACATCCCACACATGAATTGATTGAAGCCTACTCAAGGAAAAACATCTACACTATTGAGGAATGCTACATTGGACCTATATGTAATAAGCCCAAAGATGTAGTCTTCCAAGATAACATTTTATTGAGGGACAAATTATTATTGTATAATCATCAGACCTACATTGTGTAATATGGTTGGGTAGGGCAGAGGGAAATGTATATCGAGATCCAAATTCTTTTTTTGAGACATACAAGGTAGTGGTTCATTCATGGATGCCCACGAGAACATTGAAAGAAAATAATTTTTTGTATAAAATTAGTTTTAAAACAAATCAATGGTGGGTATTTGGAATAAAATGAATGGTGTGCATCAATGTGAATAGCATCATATGGGAATGGTCACCAAATTCATGATGGAAGGGGATACAATATAAATAAATGGGAAGGGATTTGAAACAATCGAGTCAAAACCTGAATATGTTGAATATAATGGAGAGAGTGAGAATCATGTCCATGAATGAGACTTTATTTGAATAAGGAACATATATACTTGTCATTTTTTAATGACTTGTATCATGTAATAATTCACAAATTAGTAATGTATCTTAATTAATAATGATTTCTTCAAGTAGAACTATTGAAGATCAATTTCTCTCTTCTCTCTTGATCCACGATGTGGGATTTTTGATAAATTTTCCACCATAAAAAAGATGTAATATTTACAATTAAGGTGAAGAAGTTGCTAAAAAGGACCTACTCATATTTATCATTTTTTTTTATATTGAACCTTATTGTACATTGCCTTAAATTGCTTTGAAAAAGTTGAACTTTGCAATGAAATTATTTTCTTCAGGTAAGATAGAATAGAGCAAGTGGACACTAACATCCCTTGCTCCTGTCTATTCACACATGAAAATGAGAAGAGGGAAAATGAAATTGGAGTGCACCTTTTTCGAATGTTGTCCTCGATGCTCCTTGTTTCTCCAACATTAGATCCAGTCCTAGCTCAAACACGATCTTCCTGCACTTAGACATAATGATCTTCCTCTTCTACTACTTGCAAAAAGTTAGATGAAAGAAAATCTAATGAAATGAAACAAGCATAAAAATTCATGTGTAAAGTAAATGAGACAAAAGTATGGGAATAGGCCAAGCCTATATTCATAAGAAACAATGGAAAACACTTACAATCACTTGAAGTTGAGCAATCTTCCTCCAATTATTCTCCTATCAAGCCCCTTATACCACCTGACGATAATGATAATGCTTCTGAACTATCTCTGAATATCTCAAGAACAAAGGTTTCATACTCTAAATTCCTTCTCCTCACTTAAGCCCTTGAATGGCCTTGTTTATATAGAACTTGAGAGGATTAACCGCCATACAAATTCAAGGGAATGGTTTAGATATTCACTCCTTAGGTTAGTATTTAGTACCAAAAATGGAAGGAATATGGATGACTAGTACTCATCAGTCATCCCTCAACCATAACCACTCAAGAGCATCTCGGGATTTGCCCATAGAAAAAGGTGGGTTGGGTGTAACAAAACCAATGCTCCCCCAAGATTGACATAAAGCATCACCAATTCTCCACCATAGTCAAATAGGGGGTTTTTCTTAAGGAATGACACTCCCTATGTATGGGAAGGGGGGTGTCAGTCATAAAAAATGGTCAAAAAATCAAGGTAAAAAGTGGTTTTGCGACCTTCAAATGATGGGTTTTCTTCACCAATTTTTCTTGGGAGCATGATAGACACTTCCACGTGATGAAAAAGTGTATTTATGCCTCCATGTGATGGGGTTTATCCCCTAATTTGTCTAGGGAAAATGACCAACAATTACACATGATGATAGAGTTGTGACATTCAATTACGACACTTAGTAGAATATAATTACAACACTTGAGAATGTGGAAAATCAACACCTACATAAGTGATACTTACATGAAACACTTAGTAGAATATGATACATAAGTGTGCCACTTAGTAGTGTGGAAATTTGGTGTGTAATAGATGCCCCCTAAAGTGTGAGGTCATAAGAGAAACTGATGGCCAAAACACTTTACAAAATGATGTGTGCTAAGAGGTGATGGAATATGAGAGACGGATGGAAACTACAAGAAAAAATCAAACAACATATATATGAATCATCCCAAGGTAGGAATACCCATGCTTGGTGCAAAGTAGACTTAAATCATGGATGTCGAATAATACACTATGGATCCACAACAACATTGACTAAGGATATGTCCACCAAACATACAATGTGGATCCATACCTCCATGAATCAATCAGGTTGTAGCCATGAGATTTTACATAATGGAGCTACGATATGAAAACAACATAACCACGAACCAATACAAAGTATATCTATGTGATAGTGTACATCGATAAGATTATTCTCCGTCGCAACTTGGGTGGGAACATAACCAGTGTTGTATATCTCTATGATATTCCGATAAATTCCAAGTTAAACACCTGTCCTATATATTCAAAATATTTTGAGATATTTCGAGTTAGACCCTTGTCTTATGATTTTTTTCGAGATATTCCGATATTTTCTGTCGATGTCACCGAGAAGTTACATTCCAAACCCTCGTTGATACTTTCCCCGAGATGATATATACAAAATTGCACATAACGCTGGTAGGTGCCGAAAAGGTTCCTAGGGTCTTCATCATGATCCCAAACCAGTATGAATCTAACCATGCGAATACATGTGTTGGTGTCAAACATGGTAGAAACCACTTGATTATCGGTCATTAATGTATATTGTTAAAAAGTGAGAGCGAAATCACCAATGATGACAATGACTCCCAAAGTGCCCTACTACAATCCAACAAATGTGAATCAATGAGCTAAAGTCAAACACTCAATGAAATCTTCTAATCAGGGGTCAATGATGTAAACCTACTATTGAAAGCAAGCAAATCTGCCATTGAGGCATGTATGCTCTAAGGAACTAATTGGTTTCTAAGTTTGACTCCTGGATAATGTGTTGAAGTCGATAGGAACATACTTGTCGAAGGAGGGCCATGATGTATCCCCCATCATCGAAAATAAATTGATTAGGATAGTGATTTGAGATGATAGAGAAAATGTGGACAGACTGACACATGTATGAAAATGGATAATACTACAGAGGTTGATTGAAGCTAGGACTTCCCTTGAACATTGCACGGCATGAAAAATCACTTGGAAGGATTAACTCAATGAGGCATAGATCCAAACATAATGTGATGACAACCAAAGGTTATCTTCGAAGGAGTTGAAAGAGTACAAAGACACACAAAATTGGTATGACTCAGAGACAAGCGGATTACCCAACTGTAAGAAGAATGCATACATGTGCCATGTTCAAGGGTGACTAAGAACAACTATCGTAATGTTTTATAAGCTTGAACCACTTCCAAAATCCCCCCCCATCCAGATAGATGGGTACCTACTTGTTTTTTAACGAGCTTGAGGAGGATTAAAAATGCTCAGTATAACTCACCTTTGGTAAGTTCCTCTTCACATGTTTAATGAACCTGAATAAGTAAGGGTTTGATTCCATATGGATCCTTCTATGAAAAATTTTACTAGTTTAGTGAAGTTAAACTCGGTGGTTTTTCATGTTTAGGGAGTTTGAAAAGAACTTAAAGGAAACTCCAAAGTTGACTTTTTTGTAAATGTAAAACAATACAAGGGAGAATCTTCTAGTCATGGTTGAATAGAGTATACCTTTTTCATAGTCATTCTTACGAGGTCGAANTTTCATGTTTAGGGAGTTTGAAAAGAACTTAAAGGAAACTCCAAAGTTGACTTTTTTGTAAATGTAAAACAATACAAGGGAGAATCTTCTAGTCATGGTTGAATAGAGTATACCTTTTTCATAGTCATTCTTACGAGGTCGAAAAAGGGGTAAACTACCACTCGAAAGAAACCTTTTCAAACATTTTAACGAGTGTGAAAGGAAACAAGTTCACTCAACAATATTTTCATGTTTAAGGAGTCTGAAAAGAGCTTAAAGGAGTATCCAAAGAGTTCATTTTTCATATATCTTTTGCAAGTCTGAAAAAGTGATAAACGTATACTTGGTAACCTATTCTCACGTATTAATGAGCACGAGAAAGAACAAATATTGAGCTCGGTAACCTATTATCATGTATTTATGAGCATGAGAAAGAACACAGACTAAGCTCGGTTTCTTCCCAACATAATTTCCAAAGGTTTTGAGTGATACCCATGGGTGGTTGGTACTTTTACCCCAACTTGAAAATCTAACACCTTAACTCCAGCATGAGGCCCAGAGGCTAGACACACACCCCCCTAAGCTTAATTTCATCTGCCAACTCTTGTATTGTCACCAATTTCTATACGAGAATAAATTATTTGCTACTAATAGGTAAATGTTCACTAGAGGAAGAGAGAGGATCAACTGACATAGGTGGATGAAATGAAGGTTCATTTATGAGATCTAGTGAAATACTCAACTCAACATTTACAAGATCTAGAGACTCAACTCAATTGAAGGGGGRTCTGTTTCATTTTTTAACGAGCTTGACACATAAAATGAACTATTCTCAAAGTAGGTTTCATTTTTACACAAGATTGAAACTAGAAAAAATATGCTTGGGGGTACCTATCTCATTTTTTAATGAACTTGACATAGAAAAGGGAACCATGCTCATGGACGATTTCATTTTTTAACAAGTTTAAAAGTAGAAAATAAACCCTAATCAGGGTTGGTTTGATTTTTTAGCGAGCTTGAAACTAGGAGACAAACCGTGCTCGTCACTCTCTATCATGGCTTCCAAGAGGTCTTCATCAGATGGAAGAGCAACACTCTGGAAGAAATACATGGTAAGGGACTCATTCAGATCAATAGGGGGAGGAATAGACTCCAAGGTCCCTAACGAGGGAGTTACCGTGTCAATTTTCGAATTTAAATCCGAAGAAGATGAACATGTAGTGACAGGATCCTTCTCATTGACAGTTGAAAGCATGGGACATGTTTCCACATAATTAACCCGTCGTGGGGTGGATACCGCATGCATATAAGGAACATTTAGATAATTCAAATGGTTGGTCATCATATGAGGGCCAATGAATGAAAGGTGGTAAATGGTCACTATGTTTCCATTATGAGGTAAATGCATCACTCAAAAGAGTGAGGACACAACAACTTTCATAGAATAAACGTAGTCTCTCCCAAGGACAACATTAAAATACAAGGGTCCTTGGACTACCATCACATCAATATAGACAATTTTCCCTCCTAAGGTGGTAGGTAATGAGGAAGGATCCCTAAATATTCATTGGCTCTTCTGTTAAAATCCAACATATTCTAAGTACCATGCACAAGTTTAGGGGAACCTATAACTTTCCAAGCGTTTGAGGATAAAAGGATAACAAAAGAACCTTTTTCTATAATAGAGTGACATATTTTATATCACAAACTTGCAGAATGATTTGGAAAGGTAAGTAAGAAGGAAGGTGAGGTGTCGCCAGTCCATTCCAATCAAAGGAAATGACCTCAATACTTGCAGGGGGTTCCATGGAAATGAGTGAAATTCCCCCTTGTCTAGAGTTATTCGCAGTGATAAGAAGAACCTAAGAAATATCTACTTCACTCTTCAAGGGAAGAGTGGGATCGACTGATGATGGAACCTAGTCAACCACTTGAACTTCAATCTCTAAAGGGGAAAGAGTGGGATTAACCAATGATGGAGTCATATCAACCACTTTATCAACCAATGGTTGGTCAGTAGAAAGATTATGATAACTAGTTGGAAGTTGTTGCTAGGAAACAACAATCTCTTCAAACAAATGTGAAGCCTCATCCATACGAGGGAAAATGTAAGTTTGATGAATTCCTTCACATAACATACAAGGAAACTTCACTCTACCTTTCTTAATTCCAACTTGATGATTACTAGTTGATGGTTTGTCACCAGCATGACCCACATAGGATGATGGCATGGGTTGTTGAAAACCCTTAGACCACACTTATAAATCTTGTGAAGACTAGGGAAGTCCTTAAGAAGGTGGTCACCCTTACAAATCCTACAAGGGAATTTGGGCTTGTGAGATGTCTTGGTAGGCTTGTCAATACCATCAATACTAGTTGGTTGATTGTCTCCAACATGACCTGCAGTGGTTAGAAGATTGACCCCTTGCTTATTTTTCTTCTTCTTAATCTTCCTTTTATTCTTCTTCTTATCCACCTGGTTAATGGCTTCAGAGCTTTCACCAAGGGAGGAGGAAGAAAGGGAAGAAGACCCGATAGGTGAAGAAGGTGAAGGGTTAACATGAGGTTGATGTTCTTCGGGTGGAGGGATTGCATACGAAGTACCAGGAAAATTTGGGATCGTCAGAGTGGTAAACAACGATACCAGTAATCCGATAGTGAATCCAGGAAGACTCAATGTGGCAATATAAGGAGGACCAATGTTTCTGATGGGTAAACTATATGTACTAATTTCCCTCAATTAAATTTTAAATCAGGGTAAGTAAACTTAGATGTCTGACACAATATGAGTCAATGAAGAATGATAAAATCATGTAAATATTAACTAGATAAGAAGATGGTTTACCCTAGGGATCAACGCTCTTTTCAATTTATAATTCTACTTTAAAAGATGACTTCTAAAATCCATTTAAAAAACATATTTTATGTTAAATATACAAAGAAACCTTTAAATAATGAGCTTTAACCAATCTAGGACTATGAACTATTTAATATAAGTAGGTTTAAACAATCTAAGACTATGAATGATTAAATATAAGTAAGCAAATTTTTGAATGAACAAGAAATCTCTGTCAGAATTATCTTTACAAGTGAACTCTATTCTTAAAGAAAAAACTCACAATTACTTTTATCTTGCGGAGAATAAACCTTATCTTTACACTAATCTACCTAACTGAAAGCAATAGTGCCTAACTGAAAGCAAGAGTGTTGTGACAGTATTCAAATGTGATGATTGTGTCTACAGTGGAGAATTACATCACGATGACATCTAATCACAAATGATAATTCAAGTGGAATTAACTCAATGCTAAATTCTACAGAGAAATGCAAAGTATGGATAAGGCAGTCTATAGAAAGCTTTTCCATCATAAAAACAACATTAGATGTTCTTGTAATCCATCTTTCCTATAAACATTGTGAAAAAGAGATTCAAAATCAATCACTTGTTTTATCACACTCATACTGGAAAATACTTTGTACAGAATTAATGATTCATGCAAGCCTACAAACTCATAACTGGTACTAATTAAAAATCATAACTCAAAATCAGAATCATTGAAAATCATAACTCGAAATTATAACTAGGATATCATTGAAAATCATAACTCAAAATCAACTTTTATCTTATCAAGCTGATTCTAGTGTTACACATTATTTTGGTCACTTTGATGATGACCCTACAGGCATGTGTTCAAGCTCTCAAAAAAATCTTTTACATGAGGAAAATGACTAAGTTCTTCCCCTACAAGGCATATTTTTAGAATGACGCTGCAGGCTGACAATGGTACACAGTGCGGAAATCCTTGATTTCCATAGGTTGCTCTATGCCTGGCTCACGAGATTTCCGCATGCTTCTATGTAGGCTGGGTGTGACAGTGTTTGAAGCTAAGAAAAGGAAGAAGTTTCACGAAGTTTCTAAAAGGAGAATCTTCTAGAATGTGAGGTGGTGTCTGTATGGTTGTGATCTTACTGGCTTATCTGATTTGGTGGGATCATCCTCATCCTTGTAACCACTTCACCTTCTCCTATATAATGATGGGTTTCTCATGGAAAAGGTTAAGCAAGATTGAACAAAGAGTTGCTGAAAGAATAGGCTGAAGACCATGTGAAGGATCCTGTTACAACTGATGCTTGTGGCCTCTATTTGTCCATCAAGCTTTTGTGGACTATCTTCATACAAATTCAAAGCAAGTGTATGTGTGTGTTGGAACAAAGGACCATCAAAAGGGAACTTGCGACATCAAGGCAATTTGGTTGTATCTTCCACTTTTACTTAATATGATACAGTGACATGTTTCTTTCCCATAAAATCATTAGTGTTTTATTGCATGACTCCTTGATCACATGTTTAGGTTTCCATTGAATCTACAATTGTTGCTTTCACTTTGGTTGGTTTGTGTCATTGCAGATATGATCTCACAAGGGCACCGGAGCGAAGCAGGGACAACAGATATATAAGGAAGCAATATCTAAAGGTATGTCATTCATTCCTTCTTTGGTATTAAATTCAATGGTAGAAACTTAGGGAAAATATCATGTCTTGTCTTGTTTTGTTCTAGATCTAAGCGAATCTAGGGAGATTAATTTATGTCCGCATTCACTGATTTATCCAATAACAGCTAGAAACGAGATTAACAAGTTATGCAAACCTACAACTAGTATTTGAGGGTCACAACTTAATAAATGGACAATGTCTAAATAGCTACTCTGCAAAGTGATTTACACCTTATGAAACAAAGAAAAGAGACATGATGGCATAATTAAACAACTTCTAAACAAATCAATTACAACCTGCAAGAAAGGTGTTAAGAATATAAATACAAACAAGTAAACATGGATGTACACACATGCTCTATGATACACACACAATCCAGGGAGTGAGCTTCAAGTTAGAATATATATACACAATGATACAAATTAAACAAGTAATTCAAAATTAAAGAGATATATACAGTGATACAAATTAAACAAGCAATTCCAAATTAGCGAATTATGAAAGGCAAATACAAAGATGCAAATATATACTAATATGCACAAGCCACCTAGACCATTGGTGGCCCCCCTAGAAGGTCGTGGCACTACTTCAATGGAAAAACGCAGTCACAGAATCAATATGACATTGATATTAATAACAAAAACAAAGTGTACAATGGAATTGAAGATAATGTATGTGTCTATAGATAAAATCCATGTTTCTTCATGGCATAGACAACATGTATTTATAGAGTTTATACAGAGATTGAGAGGTCGACCACTGGAAGGGTCGACACTCTCTAAAAACATAAATTCATTAAATTACATTAACAAAACACATATCCTCCTAACAACCTCTTGTGCTCAAAATAGCGACCTTTACAGCTACCCAAGTCTGAATGCGATGAGCTCCATAGCTGTAGGGTGTGAATGGGCACAAAACCCATGTTTCTAATTCGCCCATCGAAGCCCGTTGATATGCTAAATGCCAAATCCACTATGCTTCGGGTGCCGGATCGAGAGTCAGATGAAGATCTAGACAAAGGATTGGATGGAAGGCTAGATCACGTTTTTGGCTTGTTACAAGAAAACAAGAAACGTTAGGACATTGTAATCATTCAATTGAAAATGAATTAACATAAAATCATTACAAAATGATGATTACACATACCTCATGTTGTTCCATGGCGAATTGATGCACAAAAATTGATAATGCCTTTAAAAAGGGATAAATAAAATCATAAAGTGTATAATTTTCATATGCAAAAGAGATCTGGTCATTGGAAAAATAGTCAAAACACCAAATCAACATTTCTCCCATGCCTAAGAGTTTGTAGGTCCCTCTGCAACAAAAATGGATCACCCGACATAACTATACTCGTGAAGGAGGGGGTTGATTAGATTTAGAAGCTTCTCCCTCATGCCCTGGGGAATTTGTCTTAGGCATTTTGTGATGTTTCAATTGCATCCTGCGACTGTGATTGGTGGTAGTCATCTAATCAACCAATCACTTAAGAGAGTTTACTTTTGCTTGCAGGAAAAAAATTTCATGGTGAAAATGATGATCCATGGTTTCTCGTTCTTCCAACAGTTGAAGCAACTGAGCATTCTCTTTTTGAAATTGTTCAATAGCCGGGGTTTGTCAGGGATGATTTTAAGGATGCAAATTTATTTTAAAATGTAGAAACCTTGGCGAAT